>OY740787.1:64748796-65001296 GCA_963514005.1 Raja brachyura
TGTACCTTTACTTTGTGAATTTTCCAGCACTTACATCAAAAAATGATCATCTTGCTAAACTTTGTGCATTTATACTTATAAATATAAATATAATTGTTCTTTTTTCTTCGCTGAAAGAATGAAAGGAGGAAAGTTACAATTCAAAGTGAGGAAAATAATTTGGACAGGCAAAACACCCAATGTCTTTAGAATACTAAGATAGAATAGAGGCAATAAAATGAACAATTGAGATCAATTTTATAACATATCCACTGCAGTTCCTTTCTAATAATGTAATTACCTTAATTTTATTTGTTCATCTTTATTTCTCCCTTGTCTGTTATTATACACATTGCCTTCTATTCAGAGAAAGTGCAAAAACAAAATATTGGGGGGGGGGGGGGGGGGGGCATGGGAGAAGGGATGGAGGGTGGTTGAGTTGGAAGCAATCAACCCAGGTTTCAATCTGTGTTGATGGGGCAGCACAGTGGCGCAGCAGTAGAGTCACTCCCTTATAGTGCCAGAGACCCGGGATCGATCCTGACTACGGGCGCTGTCGATACGGAGTTTGCAGGTTCTCCTTGTAACTGCATGAATTTTCTCAGGGTGCTCCGGTTTCCTCCCACATCCCAAGGATGTGCAGGCTTGTAGGTTAATTGGATTTGGTAAAAAAAATTGTAAGTTGTCCCTAATGTGTAGGATGATCGCTGGTCGGCGTGATCTCAGTGGGCTGAATGGCCTTTTTTCCGCGCTGTATCTCAAGTCTAACCCAGAAACTAATATTGTGGAAGAATCAATTTAATGGGTAGATGCTAAATGCATGATTTGCTAAAAAACAGTTCTGGAGGGAGACAAATAGGCTATCACAACAAATGGGAAGATAAGTGAGGACAAAGGCATGGCAGAAGTATTGAACAGATAAAGTTAGAAGGTCAGATTTTCTGCACATATCACAGATAAGACAAACTCAAATTGATTGTTTCTAGGTTTCAAAGGAAATGACGTAAACCAAGTATAAAAGACTCAAGGTGGAGAATGTTACAGGTTCAAATTTGCCAAGACACCAAGTAAACTGACAGACTATTGCATTTCACGCTGGAAATTATTTTCAATAATTCACTTGTGTCCAGTGTATTCCTAATAAATGGGGAAAGGCATATCTGTTATACATTTTTGAAAGGGTTTAAAGTTAAGATGAAAACTATTGACCATTGGAGGTGAAACTAGACTCATAAAAAAAGCCTTTATCAAACCAGAATCATTGTAGATTGTGGAAAGAAATGTGGTACTTGGTTTTACAATGGGGTTTGTGTGAATGCAGTACATCTTGCATAAAAGGTATCGTGCAGAGTAAAGTATATTTAAGGGTATAACTAAGTGGCATCACAGGCAAGTATGAGAGGAAAAGATAATAATGGACATATTTCAGTGGTTCAAGTCGATCTGCTACCACCTTTTCTGGGAAATCAAATGCTAGTGATGCCCACATTGTAAAAGTGAATAACTTTACAATGTTTCTGAATGTCAAAGATTTTCTTTGAAGATTTTGGACAGGATTGGTTCCTGTCAACTTTCATCTTGCAGTTATATTGCATCATATCTCAACCAGGATACTCTTGGACAGTCAGTTCAGCCTTTTGCATCCAAATCAGTAAAATGGAAGGCACTTGGACTATTACTTTTGCATTCTTATTTTTCAGATGGCAAAATGCAAGCACTGTGCTTAGTTATAAGTTATTGGGAGGTTTATAAAATTCAATGACAGCTTCCATTAATAATAACACTTTTTCAGCAGAAAAACCACAATTTTGGTCCACGTGTATCAACCCATTTCCCCCCAAAGATTCACAGTCGTCTTCAACCCAGTTCCTGCCTCGCAGTTTGCTGTGTTTAAATACGGTCATGAACATTTATCATCATTGTGGCATGTATGAACAGGTTCATGGAAACAAATGTACATACGTTTTGTTGGCTAGAGCTTGCTTGCTCTATCTTCATCCAGGAATCACAAGTTCTCAAGCTATAGGAGTAGAATTAGGCCATTCAGCCCATCGAGTCTACTCCACCATTCGATCATGGTTGATCTCTGCCTCCTAATCCCATTTTCCTGCCATCTTCCCATAACCTTTGACACCCGTTCTAATCTCTGCTGTAAAAATATCCACTGACTTGGCCTTCACAGCCCTCTGGGGCAATGAGTTCCACAGATTAACTACCCTCTGACTAAAGAAGTTCCTCCTCACCTCCTTTCTAAAAGGGCGCCCTTTAATTATGGGGCTATAACCTCTGGTCCTCGACTCTCCCACCAGTGGAAACATCCTTTCCACATCCACTATATCAATGCTTCATAATTCTGTAAGTTTCAGTGAGCCCCCCTCCCCTCCCCTCCTCAACCTTCTAAACTCCAGCGAGTGGAGGACCAATGCCATTAAATGGTCATCATATGCTAACCCACTCATTCCTGGAATCATTCTTGTAAACCTCCTACCCTCTCCAGAGCCAGCACATGCTTCCTCAGATATGGGGCCAAAATGTGCTCACAGTACTCCGGAATAATTTGAATACATTTGACAGGCTCCAGCCACATAAAATGAGGGGTGAATTTCACACACGTTTAAGGCATAGATAGGGTAGACATTTAGAGCCGTTTTCCTAGGATGAAAATATCAAATGTTGCAAGGCATGGCTTTAGGGCGAGAGGGGCAAAGTTGGGGGAAGATGTGCAAGGCAAGTTCTTTTCTACGCAGAAGGTGCTGGGTGCCTGGAACGCACTGCCAGGGGCAGTGATGAAGGCATATGGATTATGTGCAGGCAGATTAGTGTTAGGCTTGGCATCACATTCGGCATGGGCATTATGGCTCAAGGGGCCTGCTCGATGTTCTTCTAAAATCGGTGGAATGACAGAACCAGCTAATTGTCAAAAGTTATAAATACTTTTTCATCCCACAGCAATAACTGATTCCACACTGTTGGCATACTTTTTCTTTGATTTTCCTGAGGCTCAAAATAACTCAAGGTAGTGCAAATGTATGCCAATCTTAGCAGGTTTAAGATGCAAAATTATAGGTAATACATTACATGATACATTCCCATAAATCGTAAGTAATTAGTATAGAGTTACATATATCTGGTCACATTTCCACCGAAGAATTATGGAAGTATCATTTATTGGATCTTTTCTTGAAGTTCCTTTCGCAGGTTTTACTGAGGGATTCAGCCCCAGAAGTTGTTCATTTCTTTGTGGATAGGCATTTTGTTCAACCAGCTGTTTCAGCACTCTCAATAATGTATTTTCCACACTTTTCAGCATTAATGGCCTTAATGGTTTGTTCTTATTCCCTTTGGTAATACTGATTCTATGGCTAGAAACTTTCAATTTAGACCTTAATTGGGTTTTAACAGCTTTAAAATCTCCACTTGTTAAGTTTAGCCAACCAATTCCAACACTATTGTCTGAATTTATTAAAACTTGGTCTTAAGAGGACCAAAGGACTCAAAAGCTGCCATTCCACTCTAATGTTTCTGTCAATTCCAGGATCCCATGAGCAAAATTGTGAGAAATAGGGTGGAACTATCACCTTTCTCTTAAAGTTTAAAAAGAGACACCATACGAAATGGAAAACGGAGTAGGCTATTCAGCCCTTCATCTATGCTCTACTATTCTTTGACACCAGAGTCCCCACAGCCATCAGGTTATTAAACTTGGCTCAGACAAAACTTTGAACATTAATACCCCTCCATCTGTTATTTGCACTTTATCAATTTATTCATTCATGTGTGTATTTACGTATATAATTGTAGTCAATGCCTACTATGTTCTGTTGTGCCTTGAAAAAAAAGAATTTCATTGTCCTGTCAGGGACACATGACAATAAACTCTTTTGACTTTGACTTTGACTTTGAAATGATGCCTGATCTGGGCCACTACCCTGCATTAACACCAAGTTCCATTAATATCTAAATCTCTACCTATCTCTGTCTCGTGTAGCCTTTTCAGAAGTAGGCATTACCCTCTGAGAGGCAGAAATCAAAGATGAAATTTAACATTAGCATCAGTGAACTTTAATGAATCTGTGGAAACTGGTATTGAAGTTCAAGACCTCTAACTTGACACAAAGCCCATGGTCCACCTGACAGAAAAATCCCTACCCTGACATATGCCTTTGTCACAGGAGTGGCATCATCAATACCGTCAGTATGAAATCATCCAATTCCATTGGCAGCTTAAGTGAACCAATATTAGTGTCCTCTTCCAAACTAACATCCCCAGTAGCAAGACTGTAATTACTCTCAATCAGATCTGATGGGTGTGTCATGGTGCCCACATACCTGACACCGGAGTCTCAATCAATTCTCAAAATTACCCAATACATTCCCAAATAACTCTCCTTGTACAGCTTGGTGGAGCACAGCCCAAGACAGCATGCATGAAGTATATAGGCTGGAGGTAAAGGTACATTGAATGCAATATATCCTCAATGCTCATTTTCGTTCCACGCCTCACATGATCCTCACATCCCCATTTCATTCAAACTATCTTCTGCTTAAAGGTTGAGAATGCCATTTGCAGACTTCTTACTCTCACCACCACTGCTTCTCAAATCCATGCCCTCGGTTTGTTTTCCTGTCATATCATGAACCAAAGACCTTCAACCTGCCCAGGCTATGGAGGATGAGCAACAATACAATGGATTCTGCAGGAATCTAGGGGAAAGCTTCCCACAGATAGATACTTGTGTCAAATGGAGGTCAGTCATCCTCCGAGAAAGCTGTTACAGTTCTTCCTCAGGACTGAGTATTTTCAGAATTTTAGTTGTTTCATAGTGTCAGGGAAGGGCTAAATGCAAATTGGAGGAACAGCTTTTCATATTTCGCTTGGACAGCTTACAGCCCAGTGGTATGATTATTGACTTCTTTAACTTCAAATAACCCCGTCATTCCCTCTCCCTCCATCCCTCCCCCACCCAAGTCGCACTAGCTTCTCGTTTACCCCCAGCAAACAGCTAACAATGGCCTGTTTCCTTTATCATCGTTACTTTTATCTTTCATTCATTGTTCTATATCTCGATACATCATCGTCTACAGTATATCTGTAGAATTTTCAATTCCCGTAACTTTCAGTCTGAAGAAGGGTCTCAACCAGAAACGTCACCCATTCCTCTCTCCAGAGATGCTGCCTGTCCGGCTGAGTTACTCCAGTTTTTTGTGTCTATCTTCGGTTTGAACCAGCATCTGCAGTTCCTTTCTACACATTTCATAGTGATCATTCTCCCATTGTAAGTTTACAGGCAGTGATATTTGTTAATTAAATTCTGTATTCATACTCTCTACTCAGAGAGCATGAATATAGCAAGGTTTGTATTACGCCAGAGTGTGGCGACTTTGTATGCTGGGCCCAGAGGAGGATCTACAGTCATCTGATACAATCGCTCTAGTCTTTTAAATCTCTTTTCTATCTGTAAATTTAGCATAATTCCTTGTTATTCTAATAATATTCTGACATTGGACTTTGACTCTGAAACTGATGTGCTACAATGCTGAGCACTATATTCTGCACCCTGTAATTTTCTTTTTGCTCAACCTATTATACTTGAGTTTGGTTTGATTGTATTTGTGTATCATATTATAAAGTCATAGAGTCACAGAGTGATACAGTGTGGAAACAGGCCCTTCGGCCCGACTTGCCCACACCGGTCAACAATGTCCCAGCTACACTAGTCCCACTTGCCAGCGCTTGGGCCATATCCCTCCAAACCTGTCCTATCCATGTACCTGTCTAACTGTCTCTTAAATGATGGGATAGTCCCAGCCTCAACTACCTCCTCTGGCAGCTTGTTCCTTACACCCACCACCCTCTGTGTGAAAATGTTGCCCCTCGGATTCCTATTAAATCTTTTCCCCTTCACCTTGAACCTACGTCCTCTGGTCCTTGATTCTCCTACTCTGGGCAAGAGACTGCGTATCTACCCAATCTATTCCTCTCATGATTTTGTACAACTCTATAAGATCTCCCCTCATCTTCCTGTGCTCCATGGAATAGAGATCCAACCTCTCCCTATAGCTCGCACCCTCTAGTCCTGACAACATCCTCGTAAATATTTTCTGAACCCTTTCAAGCTTGACAATATCTTTCCTATAACATGGTGCCCAGAACTGAACACAATATTATAAATGCGGTCTCACCAACATCTTATCCAACTGCAACATGACCTCCCAACTTCTGTACTCAATACTCTGACTTATGAAGGCCAAAATGCCAAAATCCTTTTTGACCACCTTATCTACCTGTGACTCGCCCTTCAAGGAACCATGCACCTGTACTCCCGGATCCCTCTGCTCTACAACACTAGCCAGAGGCCTACCATTTACTGTGCAGGTCCTGCCCTTGATCGACATCCCAAAATGCAACACCTCACACTTTTCTGTATTAAATGTCATCAACCAATACTCTGCCCACCTGGCCAATCAATCCAGATCCTGCTGCAATCGTTCACAACCATCTTCACTATCTGCAAAACCACTAACTTTTGTATCATCATCAAAATTGCTTATCTTGCCCTGTATGTTTTCATCCAAATCATTGATGTAGATGACAAACAGTAACGGGCCCAGCACCGAACCCTGAGGCTCACCACTAGTCATAGGCATCCAGCCTGAGAAGCAACCTTCCACCATCACCCTCTACTTCCTTCCATGGAGCCAATTTGGTATCCATTCAGCTATCTCTCCTTGGATCCATGCGATCTAACCTTCCAGAGCAGCCTACCATGCGGAACCTTGTCGAACGCCTTACTGAAGTCCATGTACACATCTACAGCTCTGCCTTCATCAACCTTTTTGGGCAGATTTGTGAGACACAACCTCCCACATACAAAACCATGCTGGCTATCCCTAATCAGACCTTGCACATCCAAATGCCAGTATATCCTATCCCTCGGAATACTCTCCAGTAACTTACCAACTACAGATGTTAAGCTCACCGGCCTATAGTTCCCAACATTTTCCATGCAGCCCTTCTTGAAAAGAGGTACAACATTTGCCACCTTCCAGTCTTCCGGCACCTCTCTTGTATTTAAGAAGAACTCGTAAATTTCAACCAGGGCTCCCGCAATTTCCTCTGTAGTTTCCCACAATGTCCTCGGATATGGCAGATTTAATGCAAGAAGTTTCAAAGTTTTGGCCCAGCACCAAGACAGCTACAGTCAAGGTGATATATGACGTGGAATGGAACATGAACCTAAACTATTGCTGGAGATGCCTTGCCCAGTGGGTCCAGTGTATTTGTACACTCTGCTATAATGGTGTACCTGTGCTACAGGTACCAAGTCAGTAAGTTGCATTCTCCTGACTATTTTACATTTTTGTGGGTTGTCCTGCTGTCTTAATCCTTGTAAATATTTCACCATACTCCCACTGCCTTGTACATTGTGAAAAGATTTCGGTGAGACAATAGACAATAGGTGCAAGAGTAGGCCATTCGGCCCTTCGAGCCAGCACCGCCATTCATTGCTGATCATCCACAATCAGTACCCCATTCCTGCCTTCTCCCCATATCCAGACAATGCTATCTTTAAGAGCCCTTTCTAGCTCTCTCTTGAAAGTATCCAGAGAACCAGCCTCCACCGCCCTCTGAGGCAGAGAATTCCACAGACTCACAACTCTCTGTGAGAAAAAGCTTTTCCTCATCTCTGTTGTAAATGCCTTACCCCTTATTCTTAAACTGTGGCCCCTGGTTTTGGCCTCCCCCAACATCGGGAACATGTTTCCTGCCTCTAGCATGTCCAAACCCTTAATAATCTTATGTGTTTCAATAAGATCCCCTCTCATCCTCGAATCCAGAGTATACAAACCCTTGCAATGTTTATTGCAATGCATATTCTTGCAATGTTTATGTTGCTCGTCCACTTAAGAATGATACTATGCTTTATTGTCATGTGTGACATGTCACAGTGAGATTCTTTGTTTTGCTTACCTAAAGTATGCAGAGTCGCACCATATAGGGCGATGACAAAGTTACACAAGTATTATTCTGAGGCTGTGCCCTCTGGTGCTAGGCTCTCCCACGAGTGGAAACATCCTCTCCATATCCACTCTATCCAGGCTTGTCATTATTCGGTAAGTTTCAATTAGATCCCCCCCAAACTCCAGCGAGTACTTGCCCAGAGCCATCAAATGCTCATCACACATTAACCCAATCATCCCCGGAATCATTCTTGTCAACCTCCTCTGGACCCTCTCCAATGTCAGCACATCCTTCCTCAAGATACTGGGCCCAAAACTGCTCATAATACTCCAAATGCGCTCTGACCAGTGCTTTATAAAGCCTCAACATTACATCCCTGAAAATTAAGAAAAATAATGAAGTCATTTGGTCAATGTTTTTCACATTTATAAATGCCAGCTCAGTTACTGACACCAGATGTCATTTGGAGGTGTGCTTGGATACAGGACCTGCACATGCTAAGGCAGCGAGTGACTTGCAGCCAGGGCACGATGCAAAAATTGGCATTGCCATCATGTCCCTGGAGGGTTCACTAATTATCTTATTATCATTGAGCACTGAGTAGGATATGCTATTAACCACCCATTCTTGTGAAAGCTGTTGACTTTGCTGATCTTCCATACAGGATTGTACTCAGAGAACCTGCATATCTGTTTCCAAGGCAGAATGGTTGAAATGCAAAAAAATAACAGTCGCATTCAGTCCAGTGAGAGAGAGTAACCTGGGATCATTGCCTTAACATAGGGGGATTAGATTGGTATTTAAAGCAATTGATGCAAGAATTAGATGGAAATAAAAATAAATATTACCTAAAACTAGTGAGGATTTGGAACCTTAATCAGGAAAAGACAAAATTATGGCAAATGCCCTTCATATTATGTTAGGAATTGAATTACTGGATGTCCCAACAGCAACATGTGTGAGTTCCAATCTTCTAACAGAAGGTATATCATTGTGCCACAGCGAGGTTCTGTTTGATGCCAATTTTTCATTTCCAGTGGCATGATGAACAATGGAAATCATGCTGAAATGAAACGGCACATTTCCACTAATATTATCTTGGTCATGCAATATATTACAATGTATGCATTTCCCCTTACAATGAACGGAGCAATATTACCTTTGGAATTAATATAAAAGATCCCCTAAAAATTTGAGCAAAATAAAGATGTGAAAGAATTTGTATCATTTATGTAATTCAGCTTTATGATTATTAGTGTTATCAGGAAACGTGCATGTGTACAGCTGTGTTATGATCCAAATGTTTTGTGTCATATTACTTTTGCAATGAGAGAAATAGCAACATCTAATTTTTATTTTTATTCAAATAGATACCTTTTCTCGGACAAGGATAGCAGAACACTGCAACAGAACTCCCATCATCTTGTGGGGATTCCAAGTGACTGAATTGGCCCTATAAAGAAAACTCCACATGTAATTGAATTCCATACGCATAAGGTATTCTTAAAATTATATAAATTTATCTGTTCTCTTTTAGTCCATCAGAACGTCAGATTCATGTTTAGTAGCACATTCATCTAGCTGAGCTTAGTGATACAGCATAAAAATGGAACATACAACCCATACCAACCATTGATCACCAGTCCCACATTATCCCACTTTCTCATCCAGTCTCTTCTTACTAGAGACAATCTTACAGCGAGAGCCCGATTAACCTACAAACCGGCACGCCTTTGGGATGTGGGATGAAACCAGTTCAAGATGGAGAAAACCCACACGGTCACAGGAAGAACATGCAAACTCCACACATGACAGCACCCAAGGTATGAACTGAACCTGGGTCTCCGGCACGGTGAGCCAGTAGCTCTACTAGCTGCACCACTGTGCCACCGGCAAATCATGCTATATACCATAGCATAGTTTGAACTCACCCAGATTTGAAGTGGGCTGTTAAAAACAACGCCAAAATAATTCATAAATTAAAAAGCACAAGCTATTTAACGTTGTTTATTAACATTGTAGCTGCAATTGATTCCCTTTTAAAAAAATCAATATATGTGACAATGGGAAACATAGATAACGTGAGAGAAAAACAAAGAAAGCAAGAAGGAAAGGGTGAAAAAAAAGTTGCAACAAATGAGTAGGAAGGAACTGCAGATGCTGATTTACACCAAAGATAGATACAAAATGCTGGAGTAATTCAACGGGTCAGGCAGTATCTCTAGAGGAAAGGTATGTATAGGTGATGATTTGGGTGGAGACCCTTATTCAGACTCAGAGTCAGGGGAGAGGGAAATCTCCCATCGCAAGAAGTGAGAAGTGAGGTGTTTTTTTAAAATAATTTTTATTTCACACAGCACTGCTACCAGCTTATAGTCACCAGATTACTTCTTTGACCATATTTCAAACAACTCAAGGAAAAGGCACACAACCATTAAAAGTTGTGTTTTCTGTTTCATAAAATAAAAATATTTTACGAAGGTAAAAGGCCATTTTACTCACTAGGACAGTTTGTGGCATAAATTTATGAGGACATTTTGTGGAATAAACTCAACAAACTGCCATAGATCAGCCTGCGTGCATTAAAAAAAAATTGTAATTACCTTTCAATCCCATTCAGTTTATGGCGATGTTTTCTGGACATCAGAAGTCCACCTCCCCATGCAGCCTGGAAATGGGTGAAAATAGTATTATTTTCTGCAACTGTGGCAGAAATACAAATGAGGAATTACTAAAGATAAACTTTAAATGTAAGACTTACATCAACGTGGAGCCAAAGATTATACTTAGCACATACATCTGCAATTTCTTCAATGGGATCAAATGCACCATAGACTGTATTTCCAGCAGTTGCATTGACGTAAATTGGAATATATCCCTGAAATTAAAAATGTCTGCTTTATTTCTCCTGAATGCAAACGATGCAATATAAGTTTCCGTATTTTGAATGATTGAGTTGATTGAAACATACACCGGAGAATCAGGCTCATTGGCCCACTGGGTCAATGTCAACCATCAATCACACATCCACACTAGTTCTATGCTGTCCCCACTTTCGCATCTGCTCCCTACACACCAGGGCAATTTACAGCGGCCAATTAACCTACAAACTCGCACAGGTTTGGCCCGTGGGTACAATCCAAAACACTCAGAGGAAAAACCCACAAGAAAACCAGAGAATGTGCAAACTCTACACTGACAGCACCCGAGGTCAGGATCGAACCTATTCTCTGGTGTAGGAGACAGCAGTTCTACCAGCTACATCACTGTATTAACTAATAAAAAGTTTGAAAACAGAAACAGGCAAGTAAAATGCCAAAAAGGCTCTCATGTGATCGAGTGCAGGGAAATGCAAAGAAGAAAGCAGACATACCTTCTGTTTAGTTTCAATAATTTTTGTTTCCAGATCAGCTGGCATTATTTTCCCCCTGTAATCATTTCAAAAACAAACTATGTATTAAATAATTTATCCCAATGTCTATAAATGATACGACACAATAGAACTTTATTTATCCCAGAAGGGATATTGGTCTGCCAACAGTCACAAAACAATATATATAAACCAAGAAATTAAATTGAGGAGTAGAAAGAATTGGGGGTGTCCAAAGATTGGGGAGGTGGTGGGAGGGGGGAAGTCAGTCTACCCCACGACAAAAGGGGGAGGAGGGCCTTTATGTCACAAATTAGCAGATTATAGCAGTATACATTTCCAGTAGAGTTTTAAAAAAAAAGTATTTTGTTTTACCTTTCATCACATTTCAATAAAATCACATTGTCTGTACCAAACCCAAGTGCCGCCCCTGCTTTCTTTATCGAGTAATGACTCTGCCAGAAACAAACATGTTCAAAATAATTATTTTTAGAAAGTGTTTGTCAGCATTTAAAGAAGTGAGTACAGAAATAAATTAGAGGGAACACTCATCTTACATTTTCTGATGTAAACAGGACCAGTTTAGGAACTGCAGTCATCCCTTTAGATTTAACATCTGGGAAATACTTATAGCGTGCAGCCATTATACTGTACATGTTTGATATAGCTCCTCCTAAAAGACCAAAAAATCTCACAATCATTATTACAACCATTGTTAATGGTAGCACTCAAGAATTGCAATGTAATACATGAATTTAACAGCTATATAAAGGACGTTGAAATTTGTGTGTTCTTACAATGGCATCCCTGCATGTTGACAATTGATTTGTAGGTTTGTAGTTGTAATTTACCCCAGGTTAGGATTACAGTATACATTTAACCCTCATTCTCTGCCAGACACTAAAATTTCACCAGGACTTTCTTACTCAGACTTTAAGTGACCGTATCCTCAAGAGTTGCAATATCAAACTCAGACCATCATACACTTTCACCTTTGAGTTCACTTCTATTCAAATCTCTTTGAACCTTTCACCTATCATGAAGTCCATACCTCTCACACACGGCCCATCTCAGGTAATGTTGTTTCCACCATTGCCTCACACAGAAATAAGACTCTTCTAACCAATCTCTTACATTCCTCTATTGACCATTTCCTCCCATCCTAATCTCATTTCCATTTGTACCATCCCTGTTGACTTGAAGATGCACTTTCAGAATCCATACTTTCTCCTCTCCGACCCTTCATCCACCATGACATATCTACAGCTAACAGACTTTTCAACCTTACCCTCATATCCAGCCACAATAGTTTAATCATTAAAACCACCTTGACGCGGGTATACGACATTCAACATTGGATGATAGAAGTAAATATTAGAAAGATTTAAGCCATTGTCGTAGGTTTCCACAACAAACCATTCCCCATGCTTTGACTCTATCCTTCTCCTTCACAACAGACTAAAATTAATCAGGCTGTGCACAATCCTAATCTCATTAGTGAATCAAAGGTGAGTCTCCAACCTCATTACCCACATCATCACTAAAAGCATATTTTTCCACTTTTTGAAACATTACTTTGACCCCATTCTGCACAGTCTGTAACTCTGGACTTGATTAATTAAACACTGACCAGATGCCCAGCTTCAACCCTCTGCAAACATAAAGCTATCCAACATTCTGCTATCACTGTCTTTTCACGCAAAAATACTTGGTTTACAGATCTATAATGGTTTCCAGTTTAAGCAATACCTCAGCTTTAAAATTATCTGCCTGTTTGTTGATTTCTCCAAGGTTTTACTTTTACCTATCTATGTAATTTAATCTTCCAAATCTGATCTATCTGTACTCCACAGTATTTTATCTCCCCACTGTTGTCAGCTGTTCCTTCAGTTGCCAGGGTCTCAAACTCAGGAATTCTCTTTCTAAACATTTCTTTCACCTTCCTCCTTCTACCTCTTTCATCAATCCTTTGATAATATGTCCTAATACACTCATTGAACATTGTGAAGTTCCTGAGGATGGTTTACTCCATTAAATGTGTGGTATAAATGCAAGGTGTGTTGTCCCATCTTCACTGTGGAGTGCAATGACTTCACATGCCTGGTCAAAATGGTTATGGAGGAAAGGTCAATTTTAATTCATTTGCAGGAAGAAATGGCAGATGCTGTCTACCATAGATAGAATTAAAATGGAAGTCTATCTTCCATTTAAAATCATATCAATTCTGATTTTTAAAAGGGAGAAGGGGTAAAAAATGTTGTGAAAGCATTATACAGCGAAGAAGGCTATGAATATAACTGTTAAACCAATTTTGGTTTGTTCAAAACGCTATGATTTTGAGGAAGATTTTGATGTAATTTTATGGAACTTATTTTTCAAATTGTCAGATTTTCCAATTAAATAAAAAGTGGAATTTTCAGTTTTGGTTTGAGTTGCTTAGACTAGTGAATTTAGAATATCAGATAATTTGTATCCTAATTTGCTAATTGCCTTTCTCATTTAAATGTATTTTTTGAATATCCATATATTGAAAATAGGATAACGGGATGAATACGGAAACTAAAAAATAATTGTCAACTTTTTGTGGCATCAATTAAAATGTATCTTTTACCTTCACTGACTGGACAGCAAAATCCAGCTTCCATAGATGCACTGTTACAAATTGAAAGTTCCACCAAAGTAAATCTATCATATTACTTACCAGGTGAAAAGATTCCATCACCGTCGCCGTTGGGCCAACCAATTATCTCTCGCATTTTCTTCAGTGTAATTTGTTCCATGAGGACAAACACTGGTGCTATTTCATACGTGAACCTGTGAGATACGTATAACACACATAATAACTCTTCTGAGCAATCTTCTCATTTTTTAATCACAATGCCTCTGATGAAAGATTACATGTCATTCATTTATGACAAATAAATCAAAATTATTTCCAGATACAGATATTTGGAAATGCTTCTTCCTGGATGTAAACTATAGGTATACCTGACATTTATCCAGTACAATTCAATTAATTGTATTTAAAGAAAGGTCCTATGTCATTATATATCACTTGTAAACATGTCACTGTAAATGATGTGGAATGCCCGTTATTTGAACTCACACAGACAGTCCACTGAACAGAGTAACTATAGACAGGCAGCCAGCAAAGATAATTAAGAATATTGGACTGGTTGCAAAAGTCCAAAAGCAATTATTCATGTAAAATTATCCAGGTGATGATCCCCCAGGACAATTTTGTTTCTGTAATACAAGACAATCATTAAGTGTTAATTGTAATTATAAATAATGATTACCTAACAACTAAAGAGAGAAATCCAGTCAGCCTTTATGTTATACTCACTGCAAATGTGAATAGAAAATGCAGCCAATACAATGAGAGAATAACATGATCAAATTTTAACCTAATTTGGCTAAAGAACAGATCACTACATGGTTTAATGTACAGTGAAATGAACTAACATTACCTAGTGCATTACAGCAGCTTTCATTTTCTACAGCCTCATTAACACAACAAAATACTCCAAATTGTTTTATAAAGTGGAGTGGATGTCAAGCATGGAAATAGATCAAAGGAAAGTCAATCAGTGGGTTTTAAAGAGGCTTTGAAAGACTTTTCATCAGAACTATGCTCATTTTTTTAAAAATCTAAAATGTTAACTCTGTTTCCGCTCAGTATAACTTGCTGGGTATTTCCATTATATTATGTTTTTATTTTAAGATTTCCAATATCCACAGTAATTTGTTTTGTACAAATGTAAACATATAGACAGGGATTTCCAAGTTTAGATTCAAGCCAGGTGATCAAAGGTCTTTTGCAGGGAGGATGGAATGCATTGGAAATCAGAGGCAGAAGATTTGAGGATATTGTTTTGTGAAGATTGCTGTAGAAAAGGATGTATTCATACAGGACTTGGAAATGACAATGAGGATATTAATTGCAGTGCACTGGAGATAAGGCAGCAAAGAGGTTATGGATATTGTAGGTTAAAATGGGAGCAGCCGTATTTGAGATGAGATGCATTTTGTTTAAACAATGAGGATATTGGCAACAAATCAAGAGTTAATATTTGTGTGAATAAGATGATGGCTGGGCTGAAATTGGAATATTGGTGGACAATGTTTCCAGGGTAAACTATGTATGGACAGAATGTGGGGTTTGAACAGGGTTATGGGGCAGTAATGCCTATTACAAGCAAAGTTTGCAGCCTGGAGTGGAATGAATTCAGGGCAAGAGTGAGAGTTCTTAGGCGGCAACTGAACAGGGTGGGTTTTGTTTTCTTGTTGTTTACCTGGAGAAAGATCAGGCTCATCCATAACTTTTTTTTTGCTGAACAAAAAGTTGAATGTCAAGGAAGTGAGGTAATAGTGGGCTGTGCAGCACACAGAAAGTGATGGAAACCAACAGGTAATGTCTCCAAGTGGCAACTTCTCTACAGGCAACTATGTGGGGATAAAAAGAGGAACTTTGAAATAAAGTGAACCGCAGTTTGTAGCAATTCTAGAGGATGACTAAAGTTATCTCCACTCATCACAAACTCCATTGCCCCTCCCAAACAGTTTAACCCCTATTAATGCTTGCATCTGTACTAGCTTGCTGGGGATAAGCATTTAAATTATGATCACATATCCTTCCCATAGAAAAGTCCGCCTATTTCTCCTTCTCTGCTTGTCAACCCAAGGAGCATGGAGATGGTCTCAATAGGATTTACTTGACAGCATTGTCTATTGCCACTCTACACCGTTTTATTCTAGCCAAGTGGAACCCCATACGTAAGATGTTTCTGGGAGGTCAGTTGAATTAAGCCATTCAGTGCTCTCTTAACTTTGGACGTTAACTGCGGTGGGAGAAAAGCTCTGTGGACCTACGAAGCTATCAAAAGCGGCGCTCCAATGTAATTACACTTCACTCTTGAGTCAGGCTCGAATCTCTTTTAAAAAGAGCACTAGCTTTACGTTCGCCGCTACCGCGGACAGATATTGACAGATATTGGCTGCAGCTCAAATGAAATGCCCGTACTTTCCCCGCTCCCTCTCACCTCCAGAATCACAAATCCATTTCAAGTAAAACGAAGAAGTTGCAAATACCAATACTGGAGTGCTTTTCATCAATAACATGGAATCTATACCCTAAGTGGTACAGTACAGATCAGCACTTCCTGTACTTTTTTAATTACTAGTTTCGTGTTTACTACTGGAGTGAGTCACGTGGGATTCGCTTTTGTAATACAAATTACAAGAGAAATGTCATTCCGGAACTTACATGTTGGTATTAGCTGTTGATGTAAGCCATTCCCCGGCCAAACCGATAATGTCAAGACCAGAAGAAAGCTGATTGAAGAACCGAGGGTGCCCTGCGGGAATTTAACATAAAGTTGTGATGAAAATAATATCATCATTTAAGGGACTTCGCCCAATATTCTACTGAATAGATGTTCATGCCTACAACTGCTTGGGTGAAATTGCACGTATATTGGCCAGTGCTTACTTACCTTAATACAAAAACAAGGCTGCTAAATAGTTTCGTTTTCACACATTGAGCGGTGAGGGATTTATGCTAAAAATAACACGTTGGGTTAATACAAATTAAGCATTTTTGTCTCTGTTAAAAAAATTCTAATATTGTAATGTTATCAGTAAATGCCTCTTAACATTTGATTTGTAAACGTCCCAAAAAATGTATTAACCAAGTGTGTAAAACATGTATTGGTTATCGGAGTCCCTCCCTATTCTAATCCGATAAACCTTTTTAGTTTTGTGATGTGGTATTTTCATCGCTCTGGAGTAGGTGTCAATTATATGCATAAGTATTCCCATTAACCTACGACCAAGCTTCTGTACGGGTCACCAGTTCTCACCCATACGTGCTTTCCTGCACGCTGGCAAATAAATGTAAGATGTGCTTTGAAAATATAATGCTGGAGACACAATCTGGAGACAAAGTAATCCTAGTTATTGGAGATAGACATAAAATACTGGAGTAACTCTGCGGCACAGGCAGTGGAGAGAAGGAATGCGCGACGTTGCGGCTCAACCCTTCTTAAGACATATTTTCTCCCAATCCAAGTGATTTAAAACTATATTATCAGCATTTATCCTGGAATTAAACGGGTTATCTGCTCAACTGAAACAAAAAGGACCTTGACTCTTTCAAGCTTCAACGGTTGGGTCGGAGAAGTCGATTCCCGCCAGGAAAAGACGGCTTTCAGGACGTCTTGTTGGGACAGCAAGATACGTCAAACTCTAAATGACAGTCAGTGTGGTTGCGAAATATTCACGTTTATTAAAAAATTAAAACAAGTTATTAAAGTAAGTGAATTTACACCCGCGGAATGGGACACCGGTGGGTAATTTAACCGGTGTATTCCGCGAGGCACAGCAGCCCCGTAGTCAATAAATTAAGTGTTTATTGATGAAGTGCTCATTCCGCAGGCTAACTAATTGGATATTGAGTGCCGTGAGCGATAATTACCTTCCTTTGAAATAAAATGATGCACACAAAATCAAGCCAGGAGCCCGCCCGCCTATGAGCTATAGTTTCTTGATCTAACTCCTGCCTGCATGTACAGGTCTACGAATAGAGGTACAGGGAAGAAAATGTGTTGTAAAATTCAGCTATTCATCAAAATGGCCCTTAAATAAATTAGTTTGCCTCTATATTCATTGGTCAATGATTCGCGCGATTGGCAATTACAAATGATATATTCAACGCTGAGAGTTATGCCATTTCATTTGGGTTAGAAATCATTGCTTAAAAAATGTTTTTTTTTATTTGAAAAATATTTCAATCAGTTCCACCTCGGAAGTAAAATGTGATCTTTAACTTCAGAATACAAAATTATTTTGTAAATGGCAACAAATGAAGAAGGTTGACAATGAAAGCATTAAAAGGTCAGTCTGAAGAAGGGTTTCGACCCGAAAGGTCACCTATTCCTTCGCTCCATAGATGCTGCCCTACCCGCTGAGTTTCTCCAGCATTTTTGTCTACCTTCGATTTTTCCAGCATCTGTAGTTCTTTCTTAAGTATTACATATATTATTATTATATTCGACTGTTCTGAGCACGGGGGACATATTTGAATGTCCAGCCTTTAGCGCGATTGAATTCGACGGATCCACTGACATGTATTGAGTGGGACAGTTGACGTCGCTTCGTGGCAATTTTACAGCTGGAGCTAATGTGTGACATGGATAATGCTGCACAATTTACGGGAGAGGATTCTGGCCTTTGACGTGAATTGCTCACAGTTTGAAACATGCTGACTGGCTTTATACCATAAAACTGATGAACTGGGGGAAGTGATTTATTTATTACTGTGCCCAGTGAAAATGGCCAAGTATGTTTTCTTCACATCCGATAATTAAAAAAATGTTGCATTAAAGAAAGAAGGGTCTCGATAGAAGATTGACAAGACACAATAGAAAGACACTAGCAAGGCAGGAGAAGACCAGGGCAGATAATTTCTTTCTGATACTATTCTTGGAAGGCAGTGCTCGGATATCAAAAATGCAAAGACAATGCTCAAATAACTTACCATACTTGAGTTCGTTTTGTATTATACAAAGTGATATTGACATTGCTCTCTTTTTATGAGTTATTGGTAATGAGGTTTTTATTATTCCGTTATTTTAAACATGGTCACCCTATTTAAATTCACGCACTGTTTTTGTTTTATGTCCTAGACAGTGTCCTTGTTTGCCGCGTAGTGTCAGTCATGGTTGAAGTATAATTCTTTACTCTTGCCATGGCTAGGTCAGATAAGATACATTAGCTCCAAACGTCCTAATTCGAGTCTCGGTCTAATATCCCGATCGTGCAATTCCAGTCTGAATTGCACCATTGAATTACACAACTAGTTTCGTTTAGTTTAATTTAGTTTAGAGATACAGCGTGGAAACAGGCTCTTCGGCCCACTTCGTCTGGGCCTACCAGGCATACTAACGCTGATCTACGCACACTAGGGACATTTTACAATTACACCAATCCAGTTAACCTGCAAACGTGTACATCTTTGGAGAGACTAATTGTACATTGAAACGAAATATTTTTTTCGTAACTGTTAGTAAATAGCTATAACTGTTCACAAAGAAATGCATGATTTGTTTTAAATATCATGTGCATCATCTAACACGCCGGGTTCAGGAGAACCTCGATATAGCCAGTGACTTTTATGGATCTCTGTCGCGCTCCGATCAGTCAAACGCTTGACTGAACTTAGTTAATTACAACGTGATGAGGCTCGGAATGAGTACGATGTCAGTGGCAATTATTGAACTACCACATCCTTAGCAAAACAAAACAACCCAACTCGCTGACTGAAAGGGAGCGAGATAACGCCTGCGGCCGGTATCAACACTCGTTTGCCCAAAAGGCTACCCGCGCGGGTGAGTAAATGACAGGGGAAACAAACGTCCTCTCCACCTAGACAATTTTTGACTAACTGTAAACATTTAGGAATAAATCCCCAATGGGAAATGATCGTCTTTCCGTCTCATTGCGACGATGATCTATAATAAATGAGAATTAAGGTTATATATGTAACACATTCTTCTCGCAGTGTACTCTCCAAGGGATATTCATCCGTTTGGGACCAAATTACAATATTTCTTGCTACCATTCACGATAGGAAAATGGAACCAGTCAGTATATCTTTCTCACAAAATAAAAGGCACGATTTAAGTCTATTTAAGGATTGTACGAGAAAACACAGTTCCCATTTAACACAATATTCATCCATTTGACAATTGTGGACGGATAGAATTATCACTCGGATGCAGCATGTCTTTGTTTCATTTCCCGGGGGCAGATATATGCCACGACCATCTAAAATCGACCATTATTACACACCCACACAAGCGACTGCCGTGCTCCGCTCGGCCGCTTTGCATGACAAACACGCATGAGAAAAAAAACTATTCGACAGGAACGTCGAAGAATGAGTGCCTGGGAACGATCTACACAAGTTGCCCATTCGCGATACTTTCCTGACCCATGAAAGAATGGAAATTTCCCGCTTTGTTCAAAGTGGTCATTTTGGGACAAGTAGACTTTAGAGATACAGCGTGGAAACAGACCATTCGGCTCGCGGAGTCCGCGCCGACCAGCGATCATCCGTCCACTAGCACTATCCTACATACCAGGGATAATTTACTATTCTACTGAAGCCAATTAACGTATTAACCTGAGACAGACACAAAAAGCTGGAGTAACTCAATGCGCCAGGCAGCATCTATGGAAAAAAGGAATCTGGACCCTTCTTCAAGAGTCACCTATTCCTTTTCTCCAGAGATGCTGCCTGACCGCTGCCTGACTCCAGGTTTTTGTGTCTGTCTTCGGTTTAACCAGCATCTGTAATTCCTTCCTACACAACCTATAAACCTGCACGCCTTTGTAGTGTGGGAGAAAACCCGGAGCACCTGGAGAATATCCACGCGGTCATGGAGAGAACGTACACGTTCCGCTCAGACAACGCCCGTGGTCAGGATCGAACCCGGGTCGCTGGCGCTGTCAGGCAGCAACTATACCGCTGCCCATAGACAACATGTGAATTGTCTTTAACCATTGAGAATATTGAGGTTTTTACCTGTCCTAACGCCATATTTAAGTGTGTCCCTGCAGTCAACCAGTATCTGCTCCAGAGATTCAGGGTTGTCCGAAAGTTCCAGGTTAAAACCTTCTATTCCCTCCAATAGCTGATGTGGGTGGTGGAAGTCCAGCACTTTTGTGGACCTATCGAAAGTTTTCTTAATATAATTGAGAAGAATGTCGACCACTTCCAGAAGGAATTGTGTAGTTTGCTCTTCCCCATTTTTGGCTGGCAGCAAGTCTGGAAAATAAGACTTTGCAAATAAACTTCATCTTTATTCCAACAACAAAACATAAACATGAAAATTTGATCGAACCGGCGAAACTTTACACATTTTACATATTCAAATAAGATTATTATAACATTAACTTGTTGAAAACACAAGCATAATTTTATAAAATCCATGATAGCCGTTACTAAATAATAAATGACCAATAAGCATAACATTTTAAAATTCCAAACTGGATTTCAAAATCGTGAATCTGGAAAATGAAAAAATCGAACTTAATATTAAAAATCCACATTACACAGCATCATCCCAAGATTTGAACAGTCTGTTTCAACTCTCCTCATTATGAATGCGGCTAAACTTTCATGAAACTTGCTTATCCCCCATTCTCTGGCGTTACCTCTGGCGTAGAGATTGGAAAAGTCCGTTTCCGTGCGTCTGAATGTCGAGCCTCTGTCGCTGTTTTCACTGGTGTTCACATTCTTCGAGGACTGCCGATCCTTTAGTGAACTTACTGTCCTGGTTTTATCCTCGATGCTGTTCGTTCTTTGCAAAAATCCTACATCAGTACCAGAAAGATCGGTTAGAGATTGCTTCCTTCCACTCCCAAACATATTGTACCGTTTGGTCTCGTTCTAAGGTAATTATAGCAAGATGTCGAATACTAAGTGGGAAGACGCTGCTTATTAGAGTTCCGCTGTAACCTCAGCAGATAATTTATATGGAATATTTCCCCGTAGGAGGCTGAGGTCACGATGTCGTCAGCACAAAACCGACCATGCGAAAACAAATATTCGTTCTTTACTGCACTGGCGAATTCTCGTTAAATAAACCCGACATAATAGACGGCCAGAAGCAGCCACTGCAGCCAAGTCAGAAAGAGCCTCCGGCCAAACTTTCCAGCCTGTCAAAGCGGAAGGAACAATGATGAATGGAGGCATCCCGCATCGCGACCACTATCTTCTGATTTAAATCCCATGCACTTGAGATCTTCAGATTCATTTCTAAACCAGTTCTTTACCGCATGAAATAACCCACGTATCAACATTTCAATTAAGATCCAATACTCCCAGTAATTTGTCAATACGGTTGCCAGTTCAGGGCAACAACATAAATTCGGCTAAGATTGTATTATTTAAAAAGAATTATTTAACCTGAGCGACGGGTTTGCACTTTGACAGTGATTTACATTGTAGCAAAACTGCTTCAAACGTTTGCAATTTCAAACATTGTCAGAACGATGGGAAAGGGCTGTACTAAATGTGAAAGATCGGCTCCACGATTTATTTTGCTACCTTGGCTCCAGGGCTTGATTGCAATCAGAACTTGCTGAAATGGAATGACATCTTTAAATCTCAGAAACCAGAGTGCTGTCGAGTTTCAACCTTTTCTAACGGTTCCACCAGAAAATTAATACACGTCTGATTTTTTTAAACCATTGTGCATTTGACCAGCAAACCTCCCTGATTTAAGTTTTATATAAAACGCGCGGAACAAACCGTATCAACAGCAGGGAGAATTGAATAGTATTCTTCAATGCTTGCCTTCTATGTACGCAAACGATGGTATTCTTGATATAACACAAGCTTTGGAATGTACACGTATAATTCATCATCTCCACGTTCCAGGGGCCCCATTCATCAATTCCAATATTAATTCCCTTTCGGCAGCTGTCAGTTAAAACGGTCTCACGAAATACAACCCGTCCACGGCAAAAGTACCAGCGCATTATTAACCTAACACGACATAACTAACCCGACAAGAACCAGTGCTGCTCTTGATAATTTATCCAGGCTAGACTGCTTTTATGTTGTAATTTCGGGAGTTTGTGTTCGCAGGCCGCGCTATCTCAGAAAACAGCGAGGTGACGAATAGGCTTTTAATAAGTTTTCCATTAATCTATTCCCCGGAGGAAGGCGGTGCCTGGGCAGATAAGGCTGATGAATCCGGAGAAAAAAGGCACTGCAAATCCACGATACCAGATCATAGTTTTTAATTTCTTCTCAACAATAAGTTTTTTTTTGTGGTTTCAAAACGGTAGTATATTTGATCGATTCCGTGCCCACAATAACAATCACTGCTGTGAAAAAGTGATTAACTCAGTGGATGGAATATTCTACAATTGGGGGATTTTATGAAAAGCTTTTCTGTCATCAAAGTGCACCGAGTGCAGCTTTTAAAACTCCAGTCCAGGGAGTGATATTCCCTTTTCATGTGGCGGCTAGAACAGATAACCTAAAATGTTTGACAACGTATTTTTTTTTTCTTCCATTCAGCGTCATAACTATAAATACTGCAGCAAGATCTGCTTTTCACCAGTCGGCGATGCTACCGATTGTCTAAAATCCAATAAAGCCTGTGTGATTTGGTTAGAAGAAGAATTGGAAATTCGGAACGCAAAAGCTAGAGATGGCGAAGGTTTATGTCAGATTGGATTAGTTCCAGTCGACTAAAGTCATGGCACGTTTTACCGCCAGACGGCGCACCCGTTTATAATGATTATTCCGAAACCGTAATCACGCCACAGTTATTCTACACCATTGTGTCCGAATTATTTTTCTTTGTAAGTAGTCCATTCAGCTTTCGGGTGCAAAATCTAGAGACACGAGGAACTAAAGATGCTGGAATCTTGAGCAAAACACAAATTGCGGGAGCAACTCAGCTGGCCAGGCAGTATCTGTGGAGGGAAATTGACAGACGACTTTTCTTAAAAAATAATTTGTGAAGGGAAATTGTGGCTCAGAAGTTTCTTAGAACAAAGCCCGTAATAAATCTTAAAATAAACAACTTTGCTGGGAGACACAATGAACTGCAGCTGCTTGTTTACAACAAAAACACGAAGTAATAGAATAACTCAGTGGGTCAGGCTGCATGTGTGGAGGATATGCATAGATGCGGGTTACGACTCTTCTTCAGAATGATTGACTGTGGAGATACCCATCGTAGGGTGGGTATTCGCAGTGCATTTGTATTGAAGTTCCTTTGACCCAGGTAGCACAATTTAGCCAGGATCAAGCTTTAACTGTGCTGGTAAAAATTAGAACAATAGTTCAGACTCAGCAGACGCTGAACGCATGTCCCCCATTGATAGCTCCACAGTATGACAAAGAAGATTTGGGGTTTAGGGGTGGAAGAGTTGGGAGAAAGGTGAAGTAATGCAGGCTGGCGGTATTCTCTCAAGTCAAGAGATACCAGTTGAGCAGCAGGAGAGAAATTATAATGACTTACACATCGACAATGAAGATTAACCTAATTTAAGGTCAATAAAAATCCCATGGTTATCCGAGCAATTTTTAATCCGTTTCCAATGTATCATCATCGATCTCTCCATAGTTCGAGCATGATTAAATTTATCTCCCCTAGGTTAAGTGTGCCAAAATAATTAGGTTGTTTACTGTTAATTTTTGTCTTGCTGAGGCTGGAGATTCCATTGTTCATTATTTTAAAAATGACAATTTTCTCAATGCAATACAATATCCTCGTTTATCAACGCTCCAAAGCATACTCGGATTATAAATTAACTTAGCAACATGAATATTCACTTAGAGGTTAGTATTCACACTAAAAACCCGTACCTCTTACAATGGATAAACGGTAATTTAGTTATAGAGAGGCGCACCACATCCTTCTCGGGAATAAATCTAATCGTTGAAATAAAACGAAGCACGAAGTGCTGGAGGAACTCAGCGAGTCAGGCAACATATTTGGAGGGAACAAGTCTGAAGATGATTCTCGATCGGAAGACTAATGTCCATCATAGATGTTGACCGACATCCTGAGTTCCTCAGCACTTTGTGCCTCGCTCAAGATTCCAGCATCTGTAGTTCCTGGTGTTACCACAATTGTGCTGTAAACATTAAAAAAAACCACAAAGTGCTGGTGAAACTCAACATGTCAAACACCATCTCTGGAGAGCATGGATAGATGGCGTTTCGGGTAGGGATCCTTCACTGTGTTTCGCTCAAGATTCCCGCAAATGATGTAAACATTTTTTTGTCACAATTATAAGGAAGTAAGTCAAGCATTTATGGAACAAGCAGTTCGCTATCACCCAACAGATGAACTCGTTAATTCTGGGGAGTTGCACAGTGCAATCAGAATGCAATTATTTTCTGGCATTAGGAGAACTTATCATAAAATACAACAATAATGTACTTTATTTTGTTTAATATATATATATATATGGAGAAAGGGAGGGAGAGAGACAGAGAGTATGTAACATGGTATCTGCCAAGTAAATATCTGGTGCTTCCTGACCTGCTGACTGTTTCCAGCATTTTCTGTTTTATTTTAATATACCAGGACCTAGATATTACACGTGTTATTCGTGCCCCCTCCACTAGGAGGAACACAAGAGCAATACCGGTGATTATTCTGTATTCACGCTCGGGTTTCCTCAAACCTTATCCTTACGCCTCGCCGCACAGCGATTAGACTGCAAATAGATTGTACCTCAGAATATAATCATTGTTGCGTTTGGTGTATTTATGCCAGTTCATTATTTTATAAATTTGCTCAGACTGTAAAATCAAACAAGGTGTATTTTGCCTTTCTGTAGTGTGAATTATGAAAGGGATTGTGCAAATATCCAACATGAAAAAAATGGCAGCTCTGCTTAGGACCGAAATAAGCAGTAATTTCATTTTGCATTATGGACTGCTATAATCCATTTGTTTTAGGTTTTTATTCCCATGTCCTTTCAAAAGTATAGAGAAGGAAGTCAGAAATGAGTGAGATGGTTTCCATGCCATTGGGGGTGAAAGTCAACGACTTTTCACTGAAAACTACAAATATTGTGTTGTACATAAAGTAAATGATCTTGGGAGGCAAGGGAATTAAGTACAATCATCTGAAGGAAAGTGTTTGTTTCTTAATGATGGGACGGCGCAGCGGAGCAGTTGGTTGAGCTGCAGCCTCACACAGCCCGAGGTGGGGTTCGATCCTGACCTTCGGCGCTGGATGTGTGGAGTTTGCACGTTTTCCCTCTGACTGTGCGGGGTTCCTCTGGTTTCCTCCCACACCCCAAAAGACGGGGCTCCAATTGTCTCCATATAATTGTCTCTTGTGTGTAAGGAGTGGATACGAAAGTGGGATAACACAAAACTAGTGTGAACAGGGTGGTCGATGCCGGCGTGTACTTGGTAGCCGAAGGGCCCGCTTCCATGCTGTGTCTTTCCATCGATGCATTTATCGATATGGAATAGCAGGTGTATAAATCCATGTTGTTGTTTTTTTAGCTAACCTTGTTTTGCTAAAAAAAAGATATTTCATAGATTTCACGGCGTGTTTATTGGAACTGTTGATACATCTACTCATTTGCTACTAAATTGGCCACCATTTTGCTTCATTGACTAACATATTTCACTGGTGATCTTTTACTTCTCCGGGTACTTGATAATATGGGCTACACATAAAATGCTGGAGTAACTCAGCGGGTTGAGCAGCATATCTGGAGAGAAGGAATGGGCGACATTTCGGGTCGAGACCCTTCTTCAGACTGATGTCAGGGAAGGGGGTGGGACAAAGATAGAATGTAGACAGAGACAGTAAGACCAATGGAAGAACTGGGAAGGGGAAGGGGATGGAGAGAGAAAGCAAGGGCTATCTGAAATTATAATATGGGCTGATGTCTCAGCGTACTGCCGAAGATTGCTACATCGTAACGGGTGTAACCTTTTTGGATAAGATATTTTACAAGGCGCTCAACCTGAGTGTACAGAAAGACCCCGAACCTCAACGATCATATTTCAAGATGATCTCAAACATTGTTCTGATATTTGCCTCAATTAACAATACCAAAACAAAGAACTGGTCCTCATTGGTTATGGTCAGTTAGGTCTTTGCTGTGGATAAGTCAGTTGTTGTATTGGTTGAACTATCAAAGTTGTCCAAACATAAGTTGCCGATAACTCAAAGTTGCCTAACCATAATGCCCAAACATTGCCCAAACATAATTTGAGATCCAGAAATCCACAACAGCAAAAAAAAAGTAATCTGGACTAATCCCATTTTCTCTCTGTCCATCCGCATCTCTGCAGCGGCTCCTATGATACACATTCAAATACATTTAAAATTCGGCAAGTGTGTACCAGATGCGCACACATGCCATTCTTTGATTGAAAACGTACGTGAATCAAATAACGAAAACATTTTTTTGATTGACCCTGGCATACCAAAGTTACCGAAATGCTCTTTGAAAGATTTGTTTGTTTATATCAAATAGAGAATTACATACCGCAGATTTTCAGACCAAGTTTTCTTGTGCAGCCATGAGCAACTCCACACCAATTGTCATAGGCTGAAATAATAGAAAAAACGAGAAATGTTTACATCTAGGTTCTGGTCTTCTGTGACACTAATTAACAACAGTTTGAACAGATTTCACGATGTATCCCTAGGATAAATACTAACTCTAAAAAGGTCTGCATTGTTTAGTTCCCCAACATGTTTCATGAAAAGCTGCAAAGCGATCCCCATCGCGTCCTGTGCATTCCTGACAGATAATGAATGTCATTATGCAAACAACCGAAAGATGAATTAGACGAATACAGTATGCAAGCTTCGTGTTAATTATTTGGCGTTCTTTTCATAATTTTTAATGTGGCGGCACAAAAGCTTCCCGTTTTTCTCCTACTTTGTTGTATTTCCTTGAATACCAAGCCAGGTCGTCCTAGGACTGACTATCTAATAAATGTTGGCACACTTCTGGCAAATTGCGAGCTTAAAACAAACCAGCGTGAAATGAGGTCGGGAGAGTAGTCCAGGACTTAATTGGCTGAAAAATGATATTTGACTAACTCTGCTCTGGACGACTAGCTGTCAGCCAGGGAATATTACCCTGTTTTGCACGAATGTAATTCGTTTATTTTTTGAAACACACGCCTTCATTTGCATTTATGCGTTACCCTATTATTGAGTATCCATTTTAATGGATATTCAATAATAGCAAGTTAATGATTCGTGGTTCAAAATCTAACCAAGTAATCCGCATGGTTGTGCAGCCCAGAGTGGTGAGTTACAAGGAGTGTTCTGAGGCTTATACGCGATAGTAAGAAATATGATTGAGAACATTTATAATCATTAGGCTTTAAATATAGCAAGTCGCGTCTCGATATAATCAGCCTATAGGACGCACATATCGATGCATTTAATTAAAAATTAGGAACATGACATATATTTCTTCTTGATCTTAACGGCTGAGTGAAGCGGCAATTTGGAAGTCTCTCCCTAGTCTGGCAGCACCAGAGCCCGGGTATATGGGGCGTGTAAATACTAATAGCATCACAAAGATGGCTCTGTAGCTACGCAACTGGAGCGAAAGCGAATGATGAAATATAAATATATCTTCAATAGCGAATTCTAAAGAAAGAGCGAAGTAACATCCAACATAGATTGGAATTGAATGCTATATTTTGTGATTATATTTAACCCCCAGTAATGAACTAAAATAAAAATCACACTAAGTTTCAGTGGTTCCACTTCTGTGGGTTGCAGATATTTTTTCGATGGAAGGCGATGTCATTCATCTACATTAACAAGTAATTAGATGGGAATTTCAGATCCGTAGAATAGCGCCTGGAGTAAACAGAAAATCTGTTTGGATTTGGTGAACGATGTGGAAATTGTTTCCCGAATGCACCCTAGCCCTCCATGGTTTCCTCTTTGCAAATGTGGCCGCGCCAGACGAGCACGATTTCTCTGCCAGGCGCTGCTCTTTTTCTGGAGATTTTCTTGACTCTTGACAGCCAAAGGAAAGCCTCTTCGTGACACTTGCGTGAAAAAGCACTGACAGACAAATGAGCCCCAGGTCAGTGACTGGGAGATAAAGCATACCACGAGCTAATGATATAAGACTAGGACAAGCAAGAAACACGATTACAGAGGAAAGGACAAACATGCACACGACGTGCTCTTCACATTTACCGACTCCGAAATTCGCTACGGTACAGCAAGCGTTTATTGACCCACATACTTTGCTATTAATGACGTCGTGAATGTATATTAGTCTATATCGTGCTTATATTTTAAATCTTGCTTTAACAAGATAAGGTAAACTGATTTGAATGGTAAATTCGATGTAATATTAATGGCACCCGTTTCCTTTCCTTCAAGTACGAAGGTGAACTACGCCTAGAACACTAACAAAATGAGGGAGATTGGTATGTGTGTGTGTGGTTGCGCGTGTGTGTGTGATTGCGCGTGTGTACGTGTGTGTGTGTGTGTGTGTGTGTGTACAGTAGTGTGTGTGTATGTGTGTGTGTGTGTGCTTGCGCGCGTGAGCGTGTATGTGTGTGTGTGTGTGCGAGTGTGTGCTTGCGCGCGTGAGCGTGTGTATGCGTGTGTGCTTGCGCGCGTGAGCGTGTGCATGCGTGTGTGTGCGCGCGCGCGTGTGTGTGTGTGAGAGAGAGAGACGGCGGCTCATGGAGGTGGGATGGCGGTGGCAAAATATGAAGATATTGAGATAAGGCGGCATCGTTTCAATTCCAGATTTGTAATGCTTGACAATGGACTGAAAGCGAAATCTAGGTTACTCCAATGCTTCTTGGCAGATGGAATACATATTCTCGCCTCGTAGCACATGAAGCCCCTTCAGGGCAAATATACCACAAGTGTAATGATTGCAATACTCATCTTTGTTTATGGCAAGTTTTTCTTTGTTGGTGCCGATTATGTCATCTGACTTGTTTATTTGTACCTAATGTCAAAATTATCGAGGCAGTGTAATAGACTGATGAGATCTATTAGCGCCGTTCCCATCCTCCCCAGCTCAATAGTTCTCTTTCGTTCGCTGTATGTCGTCGGAGCTATTAGCGAATTCATAAGAGCTACAATTAGGTGCTGCAGCCGCCTTCGTTTTCACCCTCGTATAATTACACGTCCACTCAAAATCACCACTAAAAGGGTCTGTGATAATGAGCAAAGTGCACAATTTCCTCTGAAATTACAGCTCAGACGGTTTCTCTCTTTTTTCCACCTACAGCTGTATGCTTATTTGCACAGAGTGAAAATACTTCGCAGCCTCCAGGTGCTGTATGTGAAAAAATAAATTAAAACGACTAAACTCTGCACTTAAATAAACACAAAAGCATAAATCACGCAACGTTATTGGGAACGTCAATGCTGCTTAGTATTACTGAAACATATTAATTTAAACATTTCTGAAATAGCGTTCAGATTTTGCAATTTTTTTCCATAGATTTTCTACATACAACAACACGACAATAGGGCACTTCGACAATTATGCTATGGCGAGATCTTCTTGAAATTGGATAGAAACCTCTTACTTGTATTTCTGTCTCCCGGCCGCAAACTCGTTGAGTTGGGATCTTGACCGGCACCGGAGGATGAAGGCGCGGAGGATGCCATCGGCTCTGGCAGATGCAAAGTCCTGGGTGAAATGGGGTTGATTCCTTCTTTAGAATCCTTTCTCCTCAATGTCTGACACGAAGTCGCGGACTTCTGCATGGAAAATAATAAGTTTCGTTTGTTTTCTTCGGAAGCCGCTGCGTGTGTGTGAGACAGAGAGACAGGGCGAATGGCTGTGAGACCAGCCTTGCGCCTTCAAACATTTTACTTTATTAGCATTCAGGGCGCTAAAGTGCTCTCACGGAAGGTGGGAGAAGCAATGAGTCGCGCCTGTACAGACAGACATGTCTCACGCCAGCAATATTGCAATCAATATTGATGGGAAAGTAGCAAATAATAATTCCAGAAACCCTTTAAAAGGATGAGGCTCGATATAGGTCAGACACTTTAATGGAATCACGCGTCAAAATGTTTGGCACATCTGATCAAAGATCTCATTGAAAACATTGAGTGAAATAATTTATATTGCCTTTGCTGAGCCGCCTGATATCCTACATTCTGCACTTGATCACAAAGGACATCCAGCAGGACAATGTCACCCACCAAAAATGCCACATCAGTTGTCAGTCACCAATGCAATCATGGCCATTGTCAATTTGAATTAATTTATGCAAAAACATTTGATTTAGCCATCCGCGACTATGAAGAGTAATGATCATTGCGTGATCAAATATCGTCCAAAACGATTTAACCGAATTGTAAAATAATCAATGCCGTGACCAGAAACAAATTTTCGATAAGTAACCATGCAATTAAAAGACCAATCTGACCTTTGATATCGCTTTAATCAGCCACACTCCCATTATCTATAATTAACACAGTAACTACCCTCGCAAAGCACAGTCAAATTTGTGACACAAGCAATCGTTCATAATGATCGCCCAACACTCGATTTATGAATTTGGACGAATCAGTAGAAAACAGAATGTTTCATATTCAAGTTAATTCCGTTCGTTTAAAAAAAACACTGGAGACGTTATACTTACCCACTAAGATTTTAAACCACCCAAATATATAATCCGTCCATGTGGAGGAGCACGGGAAAGTTAGCCGCGAATTTTAGTAAAATAATTCGGACAAGAAAATGAGTCTCTAAGAACATTTAATTTCTTAGGTAAGCAACGAGGAGGACTTTACCGTGTCGCGAAGATGCCCAGGTTGCAGTCTCCAACCAATTGGCTCCCAACAACTAAATTACATCTGTAGACATGCAAGTTTCCGTCAGCATGAAGGACGCTTATAATACTCCAAAGAAAACGATGGCGGAATATAAATCAAGAACAAAAAAAAATCCCATTTAGTATGACCTTTTTTTCAGAAGTACGTTTGATTTGCTGCTTTGAAAGTGTGAATCGCCCGTTTATCCGACACGACGCAGGAATGAGTCACACATCACCTCCTCAGCTCCAAAATGTGTCACGCCAACACTGTCCAGGTTGCTTTGTTTCGCCGGAGTTACGTGACTTTTCAGCAGGTACTTTTAGTGCCTCTGGGGTATTAGTCCACGTTGAGAATCCTGAGCACGCAGCAGGTGCGCTCGAAGAAGGTTGGAATATCCAACAAATGGTATAGAAAGATGCAGCATCGAGAGCATCTAACAATAAGGGAAAGCAAATTCAGACTTTATAACAAGGATTTTAAACTTTGAAATGGGTTGTTTAATCGATTTATTATTGATGCACGGTTATTGTAACAAGAATAATCAACCTGGCACCACGCACGACTGCGTCACTGCCTAATTATGAGCAACGTTAACAATAATAATATCTATTCTTTTCTCTATTACTCTTTGAGAATATTTTCTCAAGTGCGTGACGTGATTGGGTTTTATTTGTATTTTGATTTGGAAGCAATGTTTCCCTACAAGGTCTTGAATAGAAAATAAAACTGACCAGGAGAGGGCGCTCCAGATTGACAAATCTTTGAGTCCTTGCTTCATCCAAATGTCAAGAGTATGTCTGGAGGCGTCTCGACAGACTCGAACCATCACAGCTTTCATTAGTTACACTTTTTGGAATAAAAACTGTATGCATACACGCGTGATGGGAGATAATTTAAATTCGTGACAACTGGAAAAGGAAACGATGTAACAGCCTTAATTTTAAAAAAAAGTTATACATTTTCAATCGCGTAGGAAAATGGGGAGACATGCAAGTGAAATATTAAATTAATGTGGTCGCGACAAGTAGTAGACTGGCGCAATAAAATAAATGGCGAAACTGTAAGTTAATTGGTTGTGGAAGAAGGAGACAATGGAGGTGGGGGGGGGGGGGGGGGTTTAAAGGCGAAAGTCAGTGGATTTTGAACTCGATTACTAAGAAAAGCAAGAAAATCAAGAAAATCCACCTGATGAACGAACTGTTGTCAAAAAACGAGAACAAGATCAATTATTTCGAGACTTTCAATTTCATACGATGTTTAGCGTGAGACAAAAAATATTGTTGCGAACAAGAAAATACTTCCTCAGTGGACATTACAACAAACAACGCAGGAAGGTTATTACGCAAATTCCATTTAATCACACGCGAATGAAACGATGGGTTTAATCAATGGACAAATTGCGAATTAAAGGGACGGACGACGTTATATAACCATAAGAATAATCGGACATTCCACTATCTTCATATTATTCTAATACTGTATTTCACTGGTTACTAGTTACTAGTTGGCTTCTTAAGGTGTTTGTCGGGGGTATAAAGCAGTTTTAAAAGTAAAATCATTCGATCTGAAATGCCTATAGAGTCGTACAGCACGCAAACAGGCCCTTCGGCCCAACTCGTCCATGCTGACCAAGATGCTCATACAATTTTGAGGATTTTATGTTAATAGAAATAACAGTTCGCAAACCAGGATTACCTATGTGCACCTGCTTTGGGAATTTCGTGACGGAAACTTTGCATGTATAAATGAACTGTACCATCTCATCTGTGCTAGGTATTTTGTTACATGCCTCACAGCACACATAATTCATCTACCAGCAAGAAACTGAAGCAAAACCGACCCAATGAATCACGAAAACAAAGTGTGTCATGCTTTAAATACTTGGATTTTCCATGGTCGAAAAATTAACAGTTTTGCTCTATCACAAATAACAATGATGTACCGAAACGGTCCCAAACGTGGACACCGTGATTTTATCGGAAAATAGAATATCAGAAATGTTATTTTTGTGACTTGGAAGGGTAAAGAACATTCACATCAGGGAAAATGGAATGTTTGACCATTTCAACCACGGATACTATGAAATTTAGGTGCCGTTTTCAATTTTAATAATAGCTGTATATTCGCTGGAATAACTCTATATTTTACCAGCATATCGACGCGTACCATCATGCATGTCATAAACCATTCACTTCACGGAGATCGCGTGTTATTGGAGACAGTATTGTTTTTATTGTTAATCGTGTTTGGATCAACATAGAATATTAATCATTAAGAACGTTAGAGGACATTATCATTCCGCCTACACCAATTCCGGTCGCCGAATTTATGGTAATATCGTAGTGGCCCGTGCGTTAACTTTAGTGATTCGTGCGTCTACCGTGGGAACTCTTTATTAGACACAACATGCTGGAGTAACTCAGCGGACCAGGCAGCATCTCTGGAGAGAAGGAATGGAGTCGAGACCCTTCTTCAGACTTACCCGAAACGTCTCCCATTCCTCTCTCCAGAGATGCTGCCTGTCCCACTGAGTTACTCCAGCATTTTGTGTCTATCTCAGCAGGGCACAGTCCCGTGGTTAACACCACACTCCAGACCTATCTAACCCTTTATTTGTGAAAGTTCTACACATTTATCGATATTTTTTCCGGCAGTGAGCCCAGGCTACGGACACCACACTGAGCCCAAACTAAAACAATCCCAGTACTTATTGGTGTGTATGGTTTGACCGAGGAAACGTGCTATTTGGCCGAGGCACTTCACTGTCCGTGTGTAGGAAGGAACTGCAGCCGCTGGTTTACACCGACGATAGACACAAACATACTGGAGTAACTCAGCGGGACAGGCATCGCCTCTGGAGAGAAGGAATGGGTGATGTTTCGGGTCGGGAACCCTTCTTCAGACTCCCCACTCATTCTTCCCTCGTCGATGTGAACTTGTGGGGGTACAAGGAATCGGGCGTCGCTGGGTAAGGGGAAGAGAGGTTTTACTGCTGAATTATGCGCAACAGAAGCAGGAAGTGGGGGTAAGGTCCGTTTAAACTATCTCGTCGTCGCCCCCCCCCCCCATGTTGGGAGAGAAAGGGGAGAGAGTTGTGCAAACAAACCACGGGAGACTGCATCTTTGGAGGGAAATCATAAAATGTATACGGATGTTTCGGGCCGGGAACCTAAAGGTTGACTACCCGTTTCACAGATGCTGCCTGGCTGTTGGCTTCTTCCTGCAGTTTGCTTTTGTCCCAGACTCCAGCATCTGCAATCTCCTTGGCCTCCAAAAGGAAAAGTTGCTCGTGAAGCGAAGGTCGATATTGACCCATGTGTGTTTACTGCGAAATCAACCTGCACCTTAAACCCCTGTCTCACGTTGCGAGTTGGCCCACGAGTGACCCCGAGTTTTCACTCGTGGTGATCACGTACAGCCAACGTAGCCGGAACGTCGGACCTCGCGCGATCAACTTGTCCACTCGTGGCGCTAACGGCAGGTACCCGTGAAACTTGTGAACTCGTGAAAAAAGTCAAACATGTTTGACTTTTTCCACGAGTCAAATTTAGTGTTCAAGATTAAAACTGAAACATTTAGACTCGTTGTAAGAACGTAGGGCCCGTGCGTTTAACTTAGTGATTCGTGAGTCTACCGTGGGAACTCTTTAAATTATTTCAGTGCCATTCACGCTCGAGTCTTAATCACAAAATTTAATTCACCCTAGATAAATATTCTTTGCTTTTTGATCATTTTCGTCTTATTTTCCCATGTGTACAATTTTATATATAATGTATATCCTAAAAATATGTTAAAAAAACTAGGAGTGAAAAAAAGGTTTAATTACCACAGGAGTGGAAAATCATTCTATTAGAATGATAAAAAAAAACATTCCAACGTCTAAACACTGGGCTTCAGCCCTATCCTACCCTTTCTGGGGGTGATTACTGCAGTTATTTATTGGAAAATTAGCTATAAAAACCATGGAGATGAATCAATGGATTTTCCTGACGCGTAGATTTGGTGTTGCGGTCCGACCAAGAGGAGGTGATGTGGACACGGTTTCAGTTATAGTTCTAGAGGAACATTGCTTCGGATCGATGTCTCTTATGCACTCCTCAGAAGAACTGGGTGTGCTCTTCACCATTATGGCTCCCAGCCTACAGGTTTCTGATCTGAACAACTAACTTCTTCCCTATTTCTCCTCCACCCACCCCCCCCACCCCCCCCCCCCCCTATTTCCCTCTCCTCCTCGGCGCTCTTGTTCACTCACACCTTCCCTCCCTCCCTCCCTCCCTCTCGCAGGGCTTGGTTCAAAGGGGGCAACGATCTAAGCGGGGTCTGAACCCTTTCTGAAAACGAGCGCAAAGAGTAAAAAGTATTGTCAAGCGCTCCAAACTTCGTTTAAAATAAGTATATCCGACCTTGGCTAATAATTTAAAAATAAATCCTTATACAAAACTAACACCCTACAAACTCTCTGTCTCTCACGCTGCCTGTTGCCTTGTGGGGGGTGTGTGTCGGAGAGAGGGGGTGTGGGTGTGGAGGGGACCCGATGTGAATGTTACCACTATAGGATGGCGAGGTTGGGCTCTGAGCTGCAGTGAGAGAGAGAGAGAGAGGGAGAGAGAGTGGGTGTGCACGTCAGCAGCAAAGTTATATACAACGGGGGTACACAAAAGGCTGGAGAAACTCAGCGGGTGCAGCAGCATCTAAGGAGTGAAGGAGTAAGGAGATAGGTGACGTTTCGGGTCGAGACCCGAATATACAAAGGGCTTGTACGCGCTGCCAAGTTAGGTTTCCTTTGTTCTCGTCCGGGGCTTCAGAGAGATCGGAGGGAATTATGCCTCCCTTGCACACCACTCCCTTGCACACCACTCCTAACCCAAGAGACTTGTCACCCCAGACAGATTAATGACGCCCCCCCCCCCCCCCCCCACCCTCCCCAACCTCCCTCACGCCTGGGGACCAAAGCAGCTCAGGAGGCGAACCCTGAGCTCCGTCTCCCAACAATCTGATGCGCATTTTCCCTCTGTAGGTCATATTAATAGATGCAGCCGCGCTGATATCTATCTTTAACTCAAAGCCACAGGATGGAGATGTTTTCTTTAACATTGTTGCTTTATTAAAACATACCTTCATTCACGGTTGGCTCAAGTGTAACGGGAGAGGAACTTGGTAACACGGGAGAGCACCTTGGCACATCGTATAAAAACATGCCCGTGGGAACTCGGTTAAAAACTTGACCATAAACTTTGAATCTCGTGCATAACCACGAGTCCGTTTTTTTTCTTTCACTTGGGGTCACTCTTGGGTGGACTCGCACCGTGAGACAGGGCCATTAAACAGCTTCAAACGCTTTTTCCGTGGTTGGTGCCGACGGAATTGAAACAATTTCCCAAAGCACTCAGTTTGTGCTTCAGATTAAGTCATAACTTCCTCAATTGTATGAACAAAATGATCATTCCCTCAACCTGCTCTTTCATCTCGACCAGTTCGCTCTTCACCTCTTCTGACCTCCAGCCGAGTCCAGGCCCACTCCTCTATCCCTTCCTCTCATTCCTTCTCCTCAACTGCCAACGCCGTTCTCAGCCCCCTCTCACTCCTCCCCACCTAGTCCTTGCCTTCTCCCAATTCCACCATCCCTCGTCCCCCCCCCCCCCCCCCCCAACCTGTCCTCGCCTGAACTGCTGAAGATAACCGAGTGCTTTAAATGCGAATCCCGGACTGTGGCAAAAACACACGCCCTGAGCGGGAGAGGAACTTGGTAACTCAAGAGCAAACGGGAGGGGAACTTGGTAACTCTGGAGACGAACTCGGAACATCCCAGAAAGTACAAGTAAACGGCAAACTCACCATACCCGTGGGAACTCGCCTCAAACACTTGAACATCAACTTGGAATATCGTACACAACCACGAGTCTGTCACTCTGGGTCAGTCGTGGGTCAACTCGCACCGCGAGACAGGGCCTTTACGTAGTTAGTGATAGGATGGCTCAGTCACCTGGGGTAGGGGAGAAGAGGGAGTGACTGGTGGTCTTGCCGAGGGTGCGTGAAGTGTAGATGGAGTCAATGGAAGGAAGGTTGGTTGGTATGATGGTTTGGGCTGCGTCCACAATTCCCTGCACATTTTTGCAGTCTTGGATGGAGCTGTTCACAAACCATGTTGTGATGCATCCCGATAAAATGCTTTCTATGGCGCATCTGTAGAAGTTGGTGATTGTATTTGGTGATATGCCGAACTTGCTCAGCCTTCTAAGGAAGAAAAGGCACTGGCGTGCTTTCTTGGCCATTGCTTCAATATGGCTGGTATTGGACAAGTTGGTGGTGATATTTACTCCAAGGAACTTGAAGCTTTCAACCATCTCTAAATCAACGCCATCAATATCTGTGTACTGTTTCGCTTCCAGAAGTTGATCATAATCTCTTTGGTTTTGCTGACATTGAGAGAAAGGTCGTTGTCTTGGCACCAGGTTACGATGTTCTCAATTTCCTTCCCATACTCCATCTTGGCATTATTTGATATCCGGCCCACTATGGCAGTGTTGTCTGCAAATTTGCAAATTGAGTTGGATCTTTATTTGGCTGCACAGTCTTGGGTGTACAAGGAGTAAAGGGGGCTGAGAACACATCCTTACGGGCACCAGTGTTGAGAATTATCGTAGAGGATGATTTGTCCCCTATCCTCATTGATTGTGGTCTGTTGGTCAGGAGACCGAGGATCCAATTACAGAGATGTTTCCTGGTTTTTCCCCATATCCCTTGATTCCATTAGCCCTAAGAGCTAAATCTAACTTCCTCTTGAAAACATCCAGTGAATTGGCCTCCACTGACTTCTGTTGCAGAGATTTCCACAGATTCACAACTCTCTGGGTGAAAAAGTATTTCCTCGTCTCAGTCCTAATTGGCCTACCCCTATTCTTAAACTGTGACTCCTGGTTCTGGACTCCCCCAACATCGGGAATATTTTTCCTGTATCTAGCCTGTCCAATCCTTTAAGAATTTAATATGTTTCTTTAAGATTCCCTCTCATCCTTCTAAATTCCAATGAATACAAGCTCAGTCGACCCATTCTTTCATCATATGTCAGTCCTGCCATCCCAGGAATTAACCTGGTGAACCTCAAATCAAATCAAATCAAATCAAATACGTTTATTTGTCATTGCACATCAACTGTACAACGAAATTTCATGTGCATCCCCTTCAATGGTAAACAATAAAGGACACAGGATAAAAAGATTAAAAAAGAACAAAACACAATAACACAAACAACCATTTACTCTCACATTTGCATTTACTACAAGATCAAGGCATAAAATAAGTAATAGATAATAAAAAATGCACATTATATTGCACATTCTAGCAGACAAATTTTTATTTCCACCCCGAATTGTGTAGTGTTGCCCGTAGTGTTATCTGTTTGAGTTAAGTTCTCTAATGGCACGTGGGTAGAAACTGTTAGTTAGTCTGCAAGTGCGGGCCTTCAAAGACCCGTATCGCCTCCCAGAGGGCAGCAGAGTGAAAAGGTGGTTGGCAGGGTGGGATGAGTCCTGTGTGATGTTTGTCGCCCGGCGTAAACATCGGGCCTTGTAAATGTCTTCCAGGGAGGGTAGTTGAGTGTTTATGATGCTCTGTGCTGTTTTAATAACCCTCTATAGTGCTTTCCTTCCAGCCACAGTGCAGCTAGCAAACCACACCAGGATGCCATAGGAGAGGATGCTTTCCACGGCGCACCGGTAGAAGGACAGCAGCAGCTGATGTGAGACGTTTGCTCTCCGCAGAGTCCTCAGGAAATATAGCCGCTGCTGTGACTTCTTTACGAGAGTGATGGTGCTCACTGTCCATGTAAGGTCCTGGGAGATGTATGTGCCCAGAAACCTAAAGTCAGTGACTCTCTCCACCATGTCTCTTTTGATGTAAAGAGGAGCAGGTTCTTCTCTCCTCCTCCTGAAGTCAATAACCAGTTCTTTTGTTTTGGTTGAGTTAAGTGCCAGGTTATTGTTAGTGCACCAGACAGTCAGTTTTTGGACTTCATCTCTTTAGGCAGACTCGTCGTTGTTATTTATCAGCCCCACCTACGCTGCACTCCCTCAATAGCAATAATGTCCTTCATCAAATTAGACCAATATTGCACACAATACTCCAGGTGCGGTCTCACTAGGGCCCTGTACAACTGCAGTAGGACCTCCTTGATCTAAAACTAATTAAGTTCATTAGGTAGTGCTGCATTATCAACAGCAACATTGCTTGACTTCACTTTGCAGCCAGTTATTGTATTAAGACCTTGCCGCAGTCTGCGGGTGTCTGAATGATTATACTGGGACTCAAGTTTGTCCTGGTATTGTCTCTTGGTATTCTTTATACCTTTGCAAAGATCACAGTGAGCTTTCTTGTACCACTCTGGGTTATTTGGCTTGTATGAAGCGGACCTGGCCCTCACCTGGGAATGTATCTCATGGTTCACGCATGGTTGGGGAACACTTGGACTGTAGTAAGTTTGAATTCCATTGCTACTTTTTGCAGCCAATTTTTGTTGCACGTACAAATTTCATAATCATGACTCACACATAGGGTTTGTTGACATATTGCACCAAAGCAGCCTAGCAGGAGAATGACTGGAAATCCCCTGCAAATAGTATTTCAGATATAAAAATCCAGTCAACATAACTTCACAACATGGATCCAACATGTCACTTCCCCTTTGATCCTTTGACCTTTCCATTTATTGCCAGTTTGACACACGGTTATGTGTTTAGTGTACAAATTAATGTAAACTATATCAAATATGCTACTTTCATCAATGTGTAAGAAGGAACTGCAGATGCTGGTTTAAACCGAAGATAGACACACAAAGCTGGAGTAACTCAGCGGGACAGGTGGCATCCCTGGAGAGAAGGAATGGGTGACATTTAAGGGCCAAGACCTTTCTTCAGACCCAAAACTTCCAGCTTTTTGTGTCTATCTACTTTCATCAATGTTCCTTATTAGCTTTGCAAATAATTCACTCAACATAATCATGCCCCTCAAAAATCCATGCAAAGCCACAGATTTGACTCTCTTTGAACAGTGTGATATCAACCCTTCTTATGAAATAGTCAATGGCAAGTTGCGAGGTGCTGCCAATATTTTATATTCCCACATTCACAGAGTATGGAGACAACGCGTCTAGACAGGCTATCAAGTACCTATCCATACACTTGGCTCATAGCCTTTTGCCATTTCAAATGCCCGTCTAAATATTTTTTGCCCTCTAACAACTTCCACCACCACACAGGCAACGAGTGGCACATTTTCACCACACTCTAGATGAATTTTGTTTCCTCAAATTCCCTTGAAATCTTTTACTCTTTATCTTAAACCTCTGCTGTCTGGACAGAGACACCTCTGCCACAAGGAAACGATTTTCACTATCTTTCTTATCCATCACCCTCATAGTTTTATACATCTCAAATCAGATCACTCCTCATCCTTTTGCTCCAAAACAAAACAAATCCAGCAACTATCCAATCGCTCCTTATAGCTGAAACATTCCATCCCAGGCAACATATAACCATATAACAATTACAGCACGGAAACAGGCCTTCTCAGCCCTTCCAGTCCGTGCCGACCATTTATTTTCCCCTAGTCCCATCTACCTGCACTCAGACCATACCCCTCCTTTCCCTTCCCATCCATATACATATCCACTTTACTTTTAAATGTTAAAATCGATCCTGCCTCCACCACTTCTGCAGGAAGATCATTCCACACAGCCACCACTCTCTGAGTAAAGAAGTTCCCCCTCATGTTACCCCTAAACTTCTGTCCCTTAATTCTCATGTCATGCCCTCTTGTTTGAATCTTTCCTACCCTCAATGGGAAAAGCTTATCCACGTCAACTCTGTCTATCCCTTTCATCATTTTAAAAACCTCAATCAAGTCCCCCCTTAACCTTCTGCGCTCCAAAGAATAAAGACCTAACTTGTTCAACCTTTCTCTGTAACTTAGTTGCTGGAACCCGGGCAACATTCTAGTAAATCTCCTCTGTACTCTCTCTATTTTGTTGACATCCTTCCTATAATTAGGCGACCAAAATTGTACACCATAATCCGAATTGGTCTTACCAATGCCTTGTATAATTTTAACATTACTTCCCTACTGCTATATTCAATACTCTGATTTATAAAGGCCAGCACACCAAAAGCTTTCTTTACCACCCTATCGACATGCGATTCCACCTTCAGGGAACTATGCACAGTTATTCCTAGATCCCTCTGTTCCACAGCATTCCTCAATTCCCTACCATTTACCATGTACGTCCTATTTTGATTTGTCCTGCCAAGATGTAGCACCTCACACTTATCAGCATTAAACTCCATCTGCCATCTTTCAGCCCACTCTTCCAAATGGCCCAAATCTCTCTGTACACTTTGAAAATCTATTTCATTATCCACAGCACCCCCTATCTTAGTATCATCTGCATACTTACTTATCGAATTTTCCACCCCATCATCTAGATCATTGATATACATGACAAACAACAGTGGACCCAACACAGATCCCTGAGACACCCCACTCGTCACCGGCTTCCAACTTGACAAACAGCCATCCACCATTACTCTCTGGCATCTCCCATTCAGCCACTGTTGAATCCATCTTGCTACTCCGCCATTAACACCCAAAGATTGAACCTTATTAACCAACCTTCCATGGGGAACCTTATCAAAGGCCTTACTGAAATCCATATAGACAACATCCACTGCTTTACCCTCATCAATTTTCCTAGTAACCTCGTCAAAATCTTCGAGAAGGTTTGTCAAAAATGACCTTCCAGGCACAAATCCATGTTGACTGTTCTTGATCAGACCCTGTTTATCCAGATGCTTATATATATTATCTCCAAGTATCCTTTCCATTAATTTGCCCACCACTGACGTCAAACTAACAGGTCTATAATTGCTAGGTTTATTCTTTGAACCCTTCTTAAACAATGGAACAACATGCGCAGGATGCCAATCCTCCGGCACTATTCCCGTTTCTAATGACATCTGAAATATTTCTGTCATAGCCCCTGCTATTTCTACACTAACTTCCCTCAATGTCTTAGGGAATATCCTGTCAGGACCTGGAGACTTATCCACTTTTAGTGAATTTCCTCTCCACCTTCTCCAGTGCAATCACATCCTTCCCACAAAATGCAAACTTGTACTTCACACAAAACGTCCGCTGTAGCCTAACAGATATTTTATATAGTTGTACTATAACCTTCTTTCTCATATATTCCTTTCCCTGCCAATTAAGACAAGAATAAACACATCTTCTTAATCAATGTATCTACCTTTACTGTTGTTTTCAGGGATCCTTGGATATGTTCACCAAGGTCCTGACCCTCAGTACTTCTGAGACTCCTACCATTCATTGTGTATATGATAGCTTATTGGATCTCTGAAAATGTATCACCTCACATATTTTAGGATTAGATTCCCATCTGCCTTTGCTCTGTCCCTTTCACCAACTCATCAGAAAATTGTTCTGTAACTGAACATGACCATCTTTACTATCAATATCTCTGATCACATTTTATCTGCAAAGTTACTAATCATAACTCACACCCACATTCACATCCAGGTTGTTGACATTTATAACAAATAGAAAATATCCCAGCACCACAAGTCAGAGTCTTCCAATCAAATAACCAACCCTTGAAACAAACCAATTTCAGATCTCAGATGATAAATTTCACTGGAACTCATTCATGAGCTCTTACATCTTAGACCAACAATTCATGTAGGGCCTTGTCAAAGGCCTCAGTGAACTTCATGTAAACTGTGTCGACTGCACTACTCCCTTGACACAGTTAGTTATCCCCTTAAAAAAAAGTCAGGCAGGTTCTCCCCTTAATAAAACCATGCATCCCTGCCTCTCCTATGTGTAGATTAATTCTGACCCAGAATTTCAAAAAATAGTTTTCCCACCACTGACGTTATATTTAGTGGCCTCTAATTACCTGCTTATCCCCGTTGCCCTTTTGGAACATGATTACCACTCTCGCTGTTATCCTGTCATCTCTTCTGTGGCAGAGAAGACTTCAAAATGTATGTCGGTCTGTCCCCTAGCCTATCATAAAAGCTTTGGATAAATCTCATCAGGTCCTGGAGATCTATGAACCTTTGAGCCCATTTCCCAATACCTCCTTTATAATAGACATCTTTACTAGAATTCCATTCTCCCGCATCTCCAAATTCTCTAACAACAATTTCTTCTCAGTAATGAATACAGATGAGAAGTTCCCACCTATACCTGGCTCCATTTGCTGGTTGCCCTTTCATCCCTAGTTGGTACTGCCTACCCTTTTCCTCATTATCATCTTGATCTCAAGTTACTTACAAAATGCTTTGGAATTTTCATTACCCTTGCACACCAGTATCATTTAATGTCCCTTCTTCATTCTCCTATTTGTAAATATCTCGTACATATTATAGACTATTGTAGGGCCTCATCTCTCATTTTTTCCCCCTAAAGGCCCTGTCTCACGGTGCGAGTCCACCCAAGAGTGACCCCAAGTGAAAGAAAAAAAAACGGACTCGTGGTTATGCACGAGATTCAAAGTTTATGGTCAAGTTTTTAACCGAGTTCCCACGGGCATGTTTTTATACGATGTGCCAAGGTGCTCTCCCGTGTTACCAAGTTCCTCTCCCGTTACACTTGAGCCAACCGTGAATGAAGGTATGTTTTAATAAAGCAACAATGTTAAAGAAAACATCTCCATCCTGTGGCTTTCAGTTAAAGATAGATATCAGCGCGGCTGCATCTATTAATATGACCTACAGAGGGAAAATGCGCATCAGATTGTTGGGAGACGGAGCTCAGGGTTCGCCTCCTGAGCTGCTTTGGTCCCCAGGCGTGAGGGAGGTTGGGGGGGGGGGGGGCGTCATTAATCTGTCTGGGGTGACAAGGCCATTGGGTTAGGAGTGGTGTGCAAGGGAGTGGTGTGCAAGGGAGGCATAATTCCCTCCGATCTCTCTGAAGCCCCGGACGAGAACAAAGGAAACCTAACTTGGCAGCGCGTACAAGCCCTTTGTATATTCGGGTCTCGACCCGAAACGTCACCTATCTCCTTACTCCTTCACTCCTTAGATGCTGCTGCACCCGCTGAGTTTCTCCAGCCTTTTGTGTACCCCCGTTGTATATAACTTTGCTGCTGACGTGCACACCCACTCTCTCTCCCTCTCTCTCTCTCTCTCACTGCAGCTCAGAGCCCAACCTCGCCATCCTATAGTGGTAACATTCACATCGGGTCCCCTCCACACCCACACCCCCTCTCTCTGACACACACCCCCCACTAGGCAACAGGCAGCGTGAGAGACAGAGAGTTTGTAGGGTGTTAGTTTTGTATAAGGATTTATTATTAAATTATTAGCCAAAGTCAGATTTACTTATTTTAAACGAAGTTTGGAGCGCTTGACAATACTTTTTTTTCTCTTTGCGCTCGTTTTCAGAAAGGGTTCAGACCCCGCTTAGCTCGTTGCCCCCTTTGAACCAAGCCCTGCGAGAGGGAGGGAGGGAGGGAAGGTGTGAGTGAACAAGAGCGCCAAGGAGGAGAGGGAAATAGGGGGTGGGAGGGGGTGGGGGGGGGGGGTGGGTGGAGGAGAAATAGGGAAGAAGTTAGTTGTTCAGATCAGAAACCTGTAGGCTGGGAGCCATAATGGTGAAGAGCACACCCAGTTCTTCTGAGGAGTGCATAAGAGACATCGATCCGAAGCAATGTTCCTCTAGAACTATAACTGAAACCGTGTCCACATCACCTCCTCTTGGTCGGACCGCAACACCAAATCTACGCGTCAGGAAAATCCATTGATTCATCTCCATGGTTTTTATAGCTAATTTTCCAATAAATAACTGCAGTAATCACCCCCAGAAAGGGTAGGATAGGGCTGAAGCCCAGTGTTTAGACGTTGGAATGTTTTTTTTTTATCATTCTAATAGAATGATTTTCCACTCCTGTGGTAATTAAACTTTTTTTTCACTCCTAGTTTTTTTAACATATTTTTAGGATATACATTATATATAAAAGTGTACACATGGGAAAATAAGACGAAAATGATCAAAAAGCAAAGAATATTTAGTCTAGGGTGAATTAAATTTTGTGATTAAGACTCGAGCGTGAATGGCACTGAAATAATTTAAAGAGTTCCCACGGTAGACTCACGATTCACTAAGTTAAACGCACGGGCCCTACGTTCTTACAACGAGTCTAAATGTTTCAGTTTTAATCTTGAACACTAAATTTGACTCGTGGAAAAAGTCAAACATGTTTGACTTTTTTCACGAGTTCACAAGTTTCACGGGTACCTGCCGTTAGCGCCACGAGTGGACAAGTTGATCGCGCGAGGTCCGACGTTCCGGCTACGTTGGCTGTACGTGATCACCACGAGTGAAAACTCGGGGTCACTCGTGGGCCAACTCGCAACGTGAGACAGGGGTTTAACTGTACAAAAACCTTTCTCTTTTTTGTTTCATCCAACTTTTAATATCCTTTGAATGCCTCCCATAGATCACCTGTCGACACCGCCAATTAGTTGCTCACTGTCCATTTTTGCTGGCTTGCTTTTCCAATCCATAGCAAACTTCAATTCATTCATAACTCTGCTTCTTGTTTCTCTAACTTCACCATGTCTGGTTATCAAGTTTGAGATAGCAGATACATAAAACCCACTAGTGGAACTACCTACAAAATACTTTTGATTTAAAATCTTTTGGGCAGTGTCCTAGACATAAAATATTCAGCAACTTCATATATGACTTTCCTTTCTCCTTTCATAATGACAAAAGAGGGAACATTTGCAGTATTTTACAATAATAAAATTCATTCTCAGCTCTTCAAAAGTGAACTAGCCTATGCTTGCATGCAACCAGTTCTGGACAATATTTTAACATGAGCTGATAAATATTAAATAATATTCGTTCCACACGTGATTATCTCTTACAAGAGAAAGTCTATTCACCTACCCTTACTTCCCCCCCACTCTCAACATTGTTGGATTACCACAAACTAGCCACATTAATATTGAGGCTAGAATATTGTAGATAAGATACTTGGGTATATTGGGTTGAATCAATGACATTCTGACCCCCAAGATTTTCATTTATAGGGACAAGACAGGAACATGAAGAAGTAATTTTCCACTTGTCTGGGTTGGAAATGGACACCATTCAGACCACAGCAGTTTCTTTGACAGACATTCCATGCTAACCCTAACATTCAATCCCTTTACCATGGTCATACTTTGGCCGCCATGTGTACCATCTACAATCCACAGTTACATGCTTCAGTTACTGCAATAGCCAGTGACGTGCGGTGAGGTCAATGGCTGGGGAGGCACTGGCTAGTATCAGTAGCCCGCCCTCCCTGTATTGATCACCGTGCCTCCCCGAGGAGAGAGAGGGGTGGAACCGTGGCTGGGTGTGAGGGATAGAGAGGAGAAGGGAGGGTGAGAGAGAGAGAGAAGGGAGGGAGAGAGAAGGGAGAGAGAGAGAAGGGGGTGAGAGAGAAGGGAGAGGGAGAGAGAGAAGGGAGAGAGAGAGAAAGGAGAGAGAGAGAATGGGGAGAGAGAGAGAGAGAGAGAGAGAAGGAGAGAGAGAGAGAGAGAAAATGAGAGAGAGAGAGAATGGGGGAGAGAGAGAAGGGAGAGAGATAGAAGGGAGAGAGAGAGAATGGGGAGAGAATGGGGAGAGAGAGAGAAGGAGGTGAGAATGGGGAGAGAGAGAATGGGGAGAGAGAGAGAAGGGAGAGAGGAATGATGGCACATTATAACCCGCAGCCGTCACATTCTGACCACCACTGAACCCCCCCTCCCCCCCACCGCACCATTGCACCCTTCTTCACGGTGGTCCAGTGATGTCTCAGCTCTGACAATTCAAGGGATCTAACCGGTAACAACACTAAGAGCAGTCCCGGGCCGCCGCGCTCCCCGACTCGAATCCGAGTTTGCAAAATCAGGTTGTGGGCCTGATGTGTCCCGCGGGCCGTATTTTGGAGACTCCTGCTTTACATGAACTAAACAAAAATGTACAGAAGTACAAAAAATAATGACTTTATTATTGTGATAAGTATAGATATATTTTTAAAAAATCTAATAATTTGTCTAATAACCGGCAAAGTCTACCTTCCCAGGTGGCGTATCTTGTTCGGCTCCATGATCTTTGGTCTGCGCCGCTAAAATTATTAGATTCATATAGAAATGACATTTATAACACAGAATCTTGATATTTATTTTATCTTATTATTATTTTTCTTTACTTTTCTTAACAGCTATTTTAATTGGGAGTATGACAGGTGAGGCTCTACCTCCCCTGCCCGCACGTCGCTGCCAACAGCATGTCTCAAATCAAACACCACCAAAAAGGACCAAGGGCAGCTGGCATCAAAATACAAACCGCATGAGGAAATGAGTGGGTTAGGCAGCATCTGTGGAGGAAAAATGGACAGGCAATATTTCAGGTCCAGATTTTCATCTGGATTGAAAGAGTGGAAAATAGCCCATATACAGTTCAATATAAAGCTTATGGCAATATTGTTAAACAGGAAGAAATCATTGTATTTAATCAACTGTCATTAATTGAAGGACTTAAATAGGTTACGGTGTATCACAGTTACTCAGCAAAATCTGTGTCCTACTTTTATATATTTCATTTAAATGTCAAGACCATCGCAAGGCCAACAAGAGAGTTAGAACCAGGTGATATGTTTATAAATTCTTGAAACAAGTCTAATTATTTCAAAGATAGTTGGTTTGGTTAATTGCTGATACGTTTATAGCTTCGGCAATAACAGCAGAATTTCCACCTCTTCTGAGTTGGGGACAGATGGTTGTCTCACTTTCTATTTGAGAAGCTTAGGGATTGGTGTGAAGAAAATCTATCTGAATCTTGGTGGTTCAGCCTTCCATACATTAATTCTTAGCAACATCATCTTTGATTTTATTACCACTAATTTAACTCTTTTAAAGCCTGCTGACCTATCCCCAGATCAAAAACATAACATAGAACAATATAACACAAATATGGCACATTATAGCACTTCGGCCCACAATGTATGCACTGAACATGATGCCAAAGCTAACTCTTATCTGCCTGCACATATATACATAACTAAAACTCTGATCTTGTTATCTTCCGGTTTGCGCGGTCATTCTATTTGCACAAAAACGGTATGCGATAGCGCTACGATTTTTCGCCAGCTTACTCACCGTTCTCCTCTGCTGTGATTGCATCAAGTTTCGTTCCGATCGGTGGTCAAATGAAAAAGTTAGTGAGGTTTAAAAATCACGCATGTGCAAATCGATCACTCCGCGGGATGGGCCATCCCTTCCTCCGCCATTGCGTCTTTACTGGAGCTGAGGGAGGCTCTGGATGGCTGGTGGAGGTCTCCAACCAGGCACAATTTGAGAAGGGACCGGAAGTGGCCCAACCCGGCCCGGAAAACGGAGACTCTGATCCCGGCAGAGGAGAACATCCAGCGACCAGCACCCGCTGTGAGTCCACATCGCCCTCTGTGAGTCCCCCAGTCCCTTCACCTCTGCCCTTCCTTGCTAGCTCCTGCCCCCCTCCATTGTGATATCCCCCCTCTCCCCCACAACCCACGTCTTTTCTCCAAACTCTCTCCCCACACCCCCCTGCCCACACCCTCCCTCCCGCATTCACAACCCCTTCCCCCAGCCTCCACATCCGCTCCCCCCCGCCTCCACACCCCCCCCACTACAGCTCCACAATGCCCCCCTTCCCCCCCTCCCTCCACCCTTCCCCACACCCCTCCCCATACCCCTCCCCCCATACCCCTCCCCCCATACCCCTCCCTCCACACCCCTCCTCCAACACCCCTCCTCCTACACCCCTCCTCCTACACCCCTCCTCCCACACCCCTCCTCCCACAACTGTTTAACATTTAACATATTGTTCTGCTTTTTGGTGTGGTTTCATTTTAATCTTATGATGTGAAAATGTTATTTAGGCCCCCATACGAATTGGTCGTGTCTTGCCTGCTGACATAGGCTTAAATTTATGGCAACGGCAACATTCCAATCGATCACATTCCAGAAACATCCACTCTCAAGATAATCAATTAAATTTTGTCTTTGCACAATCATGTCATAAGAATATCTAAATCATCTATGTAGATGGTTTATGCATGCAACCAATAATGTAGCTACCTCAGTACCATTAACCCCGCCTTAGCTAACATCATCATAACGCTTTCCCCTCCCTGGGTATAGTTCAGTAGAAGAATCTAACCAGTGCTTGCTGACGTGTGTTACACCGTGTGCTATCATTAAAGGATGTTATACACTTCAAGAGTATGTGAATTGCTTATTTACATGGTGTCGAAGCTGGAAGATACTTGCGTCTCCTGTCTATCGGGTTTTATTTATTTATTTTGATTTTGTGCCTACTTGTGCTCAATCTCTCTGGTCATGGCGTGTTCTTGCAGAAAGCCCGCGCAGCTTGTCTTTGAAGCTGACATATCTGAGCGCTGGGCCACGTTTGAATTTGATTTCACGCACTTTGTCAGCGCTGTGCACCACGCAGAACCTGACTCTGTTAAAGCCCCCCTCCTCCTCAACCTTGTCGGACCTGATGCCATGAGGAAAGCCAGAACTTTCACCTATGCTCCAGCGGTCCTGGACGCGAATAACGTGGTGATTACTCCTGCAGAATCAGACAGTGACCCCACTTGCCTGCTACGTAAGTTCAGGGAGATTTGTGACCTGCCCTCGAACCGCATTCTAGAGAGGGCACGGTTTTTTACAAGGAAACAGTTGCCGGATGAACCTGGTGAATGTTTTATTGCTGATTTGCATTATCTTGCCCAGCGGAGCCGTTTCGGTGACATGACAGACCAGCTCACTAGAGACATTTTAGTAACTGGCATGCGTGACCAGAAGTTGCGTTGTGAGCTTCTCAGGGATTCGGATCTAACGTTAGTCAAAGCTATGCATGCCTGCAGAATGTCTGAGGTCGTTGAACTGCCAGATGACCACCGTGATTCGGGCACTAAATCTATCAACCTGGCTGGCTTTAAGAGACCACAGCCTCGGATGGGAAACACAGCTTTCCTGCCGCGTGCCAACCCAGGTCCTGGTGAAATGCCCCCCAAGAGGTGCCCGAACTGTAACTACATGCACCACAGACTGTCGATGTGCCCCGCCTATGGTAAGGCCTGCAATTTTTGTAAAAAACGGAATCATTTCTCTGCGGCCTGTCGGGCCCGTGGGAAATCTGTACAGACTTCCAGACCTAATCTAAACAGGCTGACACAATCTGATAACTGCTACGGCTCACAGCCTTCCATAGCGGAATCCTACGACGAGGAACTAGCTAGTTCTCCAGAGAAGTCGAGCGTGTTTACCCTCCTCCACGCACCTGGCCAGCGTAACGATCCTTCCTTATCAATAACTGTCAATGGTTTGACCTTCCTCACTAAGTTAGACACGGGGGTGAGAGTGAATGTTTTGTCAATAAACCTTTTCAACAAGATAAGGAATAATGAGGCCTTGATTGCTGACTGTTCAACTCTGCATGCCTATGGAGGAGAGATTCTAAGGCCAGTGGGGAGGGCCACTTTAACTTGTGTGCTGCAAAAGGCTATGCGAAACATGTTTTTTTATGTTTTGAATTCTGACTGTGTGACTCTGCTGGGCAACCGTGCGTGCCAGGATCTTGGCCTGGTGTTCTTCGACCGCACGGTCCACAAAGTGCAACTGTCGTTTGACCCTGTAGCAGAATACCAAGACCTGTTCAACAACGACCTGGGAAAGTTACCACTGACTTACCGTATTTCCATTGACCTGAATGTGATGCCCGTGGTCCACGCACCTCACAGGGTGTCTCACGCCATGAAAGACAAGGTCGAGGTGATGCTCAACAACATGGTCGAAATGGGGGTGCTAGAAGCGGTTAGCAAGCCCATCGATTGGGTCTCCACCATGGTTGCCACGCTAAAGAAAGACAAGAATGAAATACGCGTGTGCATCAACCCAAAGGACTTAAACCTTGCCATCAGGAGACCCCACTACCCCATGCGGTCCGTTGAGGACGTGGCGGCTCAGGTCGGGCAGGCCACTGACTTTTCGGTCCTAGACGCTAAGAACTCGTTTTGGCAGATTCCATTGGACAAAGCGTCTTCTGACCTGACGACCTTCTCCACACCGTTTGGCAGATTCAAGTTTCTGCGAATGTCATCAATTCCGCTAGCGAGGTGTTCCAGCGAACGATGGAGCAGATATTCTCAGACCTGCCATGTGCCATCATCGTGGATGATATCCTGGTTTATGGGAAGGACATTGCTGAGCACGACCTGAACCTCTGCCGCGTCCTGGATCGGGCGCGAAAGGCCAACTTGAAACTGAACCTCAAGAAATGCAGGTTCTGTGTCTCAGAAGTCACGTATGTTGGACATGTTTTCACCTCTAACGGACTAAAACCCGACCCTTTGAAGGCGGCTGCCATCTCCGAGATGGTAGCCCCCACCGACGTGCCAGTTCTGCAACGCTTCCTGGGCATGGTGAATTACCTTGGGAAGTTTATACCAAATCTCAGTGAGCTGAGTGCACCCCTGCGGCAGCTGACAAAAAAGGATATCGCCTGGGCCTGGCTCCCACAGCACCAGCAGGCCTTCGTCTGTCTCAGGTCCAGATGGATTAACACGCCGACTTTGAGGTTCTTCAACGTGAGTCGCCCCATCACCGTCACCTGTGACGCTTCTAAGTTCGGTTTGGGTGCGGCCTGCCTTCAGTCTGTCGATGGATCGTTACATCCTGTCTCCTATGCCTCCCACACCATGACGGACACCGAGCAGCGGTATGCTCAGATCGAGAAGGAGCTGCTCGTGGTAGTGTTCGCATGCTCCAAGTTCAGAGACTTCCTGTTTGGCAACAGATTCACGGTCGAAACCAACCACCAGCCACTGGTGCCAATTCTGAACAAACCGATTCATGCTGTGCCTGCCAGGCTGCAGCTTATGATGCTGCAGCTCCAGCGTTTCGACTTCAATATCATCTACAAGAAGGGCACCGAGATGCACATTGTGGACACCCTATCCCGCGCCCCGCGGACTTCCTGTGCCCGCCACCCCTACGAAACAGAAGACTTGCTAGTACTGGGTGTTGACTTTATTCCCACCAAGCAGTTACAGCTTTTGGCTGACAATGGAAGGCAGTTTACCAGCAGAGCGTTCAAGGTTTTTGCCGATAAGTGGAACTTCGTGCATTTCACCAGGAGTCCAGAGTACCCACAGAGCAACGGCCTTGCTGAACGGGCCGTCCGCAGCGCCAAGCTTCTGATGGAACAGGCGAGACTGTTTAACTCCGATTTGTATTTGGACCTCCTGAACCTCAGGAACAGGGATTTCCAGGGTCCCCTGCTCAGCGTCTGATGTCCAGAACAACCAGACCCACTATCCCGATTGCTCAGTGCCAGCTGCAACCTCAGGTGCTGGAGCCTGCCTCCGTGCAGAGGCGCATTCAGGAGAAACATGACAGCCAGCGGCGTTCCCACGATCGGTTGTGCAGACCACTCGATCCTCTGTTACCTGGACAGGTTGTTCCGTTGCAGACCGCCAGTGGTTACTCCCGTCTGGCTACCGTAGTTGGGGTGGCTGATTCACCTCGTTCGTACCTGGTCGACTTTGAGGGAACTATCTACCGAAGAAGCCGTCAACACCTGCTTGCGGTGAACGAACCGAAGCTGCAGCCTCCGGGCCCCTATGCCCCGCCACTCTCATACCAACAGCCGGCTGCCGTCCCAACCAGTGTTCCCTGCATGCCTCGGTCCCCATCTCACGTGCCCTGTTCCCCTCTTCGCGGGTCACCTGTTGCCGCTCGCGGTTCTGACTCTCCTGCTTCTCCCACCCCGCAGCTCTTCTCTGGTTCCCCAGCTGTTTCGCAGCCTCCTGTTCCTTCTGATCTTTCGGGGGAAGGGGGAAAGACGTGTACGCGCTCGGGTCGGATTAGTAGGCCACCTGTTCATTTTGGCGATTTTGTTTAATTCTGTTGTCATGGCTTCCAATCCGTTTTGATTTTCTAAGGGGAAGGATGTAGATGGTTTATGCATGCAACCAATAATATAGCTACCTCAGTACCATTAACCCCGCCTTAGTTAACATCAATCATAACGATTTCCCCTCCCTGGGTATAGTTCAGTAGAAGAATGTAACCAATGCTTGCTGACGTGTTACACCGTGTGCTATCATTAAACGATGTTATACACTTCGTATGTGAATTGCGTATTTACAATCTATATTTTGTGTTATTGTCTATCCATGCTCAATACTTTCATACTAAATATCCAGAGTGCCATTTTAGTTCGATGTATAGTGCAAAAAAATAATGATTTTGATTATCTTGAGAGTGGATGCTTCTGGATTAATTTATGGGAATTAAACATTTGGCATATAAATTCATGACAAAGTGAGATTTAAAAATCATGTTATATTGTGAATTCTTGTGTGAATGGGATCAGTTTGTTATTTGTTATTTGGATAGGCTATTTAATTTTTTTAGCCTTTTCTTAAGAAATGGATAGATGTTTAAATCTAGTAATTGAATTTAGATTAATTTAATTGATCTGATGGAACTGATGAATATGATTTTTTTGTTGGGTATTTACTATTTGTTTTATCGTTTAACTTTATCATTTTATACCTTTTATTCTAAAAATGCAAATAATAACTTGTTTCTGTTCATGCTGTTCAGTGTTTTGTTTTCTTTACATTTTAAACAGTTGTCTCCAAAAAAGAAATGCAAAATTGTCAAACCAAATGCCCAGCAAAAGAGATTGATTTAGACAGCATTCACAGAGATTATCTGAATACTACAAATGTGATGATCTATCTACAGGACATTCTTAATGGGAAAGTAGTAGGCAGAAAGGCATGTTTGAAGACCAAAAACTTGTAGTCTACAATGCCAAAATTGAAAAGTTGAGGAAAAACATCATGTAATACAATAATATTAAAGTTTTGATCTTTAGAATATCAAAATTTTGAATTTTCAAGGCAGTCTGGGTATTTATTACATTTCTGTCACAACGGTCAATTTTGTAATTAGCTCCAATTAGGTAACTAACTAATTATATGCTTTAATTTCAGGTCATCCAAGTAAAATGTTTCATATTTGTTTCAGAATGCTTCAATCTATAATAACTGAAAATTTCATTGTGTTCTCTTAATTTTTAAGAAAGTTATGAGCTTTTGACTGTCCTCGATCACAGCTTTTGTGTTCAGTCAATGGAAAAGCAATAGGGAACAAGATGCTAATTTCCGAGTATGAAAATGACCATAACTTTTAAAATACTAACGATATGAAAGTGAATTAGGTATCAAATTAAAGTTATTTCTATGCTTTATCTGATGGGATAAATTACTGGCTAGATTTTTTTAAATCTCAACATTTTGTAACATTCCTACAAATTGTGGAACAACACCTCATAATTCATTTGGGTTGTTTACACCCCAGCAGTATGAACACTGACTTCTCCAATTTCAGGTAGTCCTTGCTTTCCTTCTCATTCCCCTCCCTTTCCCAGCTCTCCCACAGCCTACTGTATCTGCCTCTTCCTTTCTTCCCCCCAACCCGACATCAGTCTGAAGAAGGGTCCCGAAACATCGCCTATTCCTTCGCTCCATAGATGCTGCCTCACCCGCTGAGTTTCTCCAGCATTTTTGTCTATCTTGTAATCAGGTATCATTTTGGTAACCCTCCCTCTGCAACCTTTCCAATTCCTTCACATTCTTCCTATAAAGCTGCATCATGATTTCCTGACTTATACTCATTGGCCTGACCAATAAAGGCAAGCATGCTTTCTTTACCACTATTTATTTGTGTTGCTATTTTTAGGGAGTTATGGACTTGAACCTCAAGATCCCTCTGTGCATCAACATTGTTAAGGGTCATGCCATTAATTGTATACTTTCCCCTTATATTTGACCTCCCAAAGTGCAGCACCTCACACTTGCTTGGATTAAATTCCATCTGCTATTTCTCCGCCCATTTCTGTAGCTCCTCTACTGTAGATGTTGGTGTTCTTGGTCTCTAAAATTCTTTAATCTATCTTCCTAACCTTTTATGCGATGTATCTCCAACTCATATACCTATCTGACACATTTCTGTATCTCATGACTGATTTCTTATTAATAATATAGTAGACTTTAGACTTTTGAAATACAGCATGGAAACAGGTCTTTCGTCCTACCGAGTCCGTGCCAACCAGCTATCTCCCCATACATTCATACTATTTTACACACTAGGGCCAATTTACAATTTATAGAGGCAAATTAACCTACAAACTTTTACGTGTATGGGAGGAAACCGGAGCACCCAAAGAAAACTAATGTGGCCATAGGGAGAACGTACAAACTCCATGTAGACATCAACCATAGTCAGGATCGAACCCGGGTCTGGCGCTGTAAGGCAGTAACTCTACCGCTCGCGACTGTCCCACCAGTATGCAAATTACACGCATAAGTAGTTCATCAATAATTGACAGGAACTGGATTAGCCGATTCAGTGGAAAAGAGCAAGTCTCATCACAAGACAACACCGATGAAAAATATGTCCTTCTGGTCTATTTGTGATGGATTCTTTCACTTTGATGGACTGAACGTCACAAAGAATAGGCAGAAAAAGATAAAGGAATTGGTATTTATTTTTCTCGCCAGCAAGGCATAAGTGTCCAGGCATAAGTGGATCTATCTAATCTCACACACTAATTGAAATCAGATGTTAACAGTGGTGTTTTTTTCCGCACAGTGAGTGCTATCAGCATATTGAGTGCTATCATGGGGTCTCATCTAATTTCAATTTACTGAATTTGATTTGAGCTTTTTCCTTTATCCAACTCCAAATGACCCTAGAGTCCATACGGGTAAAGTCAGAAGTCATAGAGTTAATAAAGCCTAAGGAACTCCTGTAAATCCAGCATTCCTTAGATTTGTTGGCCTTATCTTTCATCAGTAGGGGAACACCTTGGCCCTGAAATCTATCTAATTTTTAAATGCCTCCCACGGATCATAGCAGGTGATTTACCTACCATTAGCTTCTCCCAGAAGATAGACACATAAAGCTGGAGTAACTCTGCGTGACAGGCAGCATCGCTGGGGAGGTTTCAGGCCAAGACCCTTGTTCAGACTGAGTCTGAAGAACGGTTTCGATTTGAAACGTCACCCATTCCTTCTCTCCAGAGATGCTGCCTGTCCCGCTGAGTTATGCCAGCATTTTGTGTCTATCTTTGGTTTAAATCAGCATCTGCAGTTCCTTTCTACTCATTGCATAGTGAAAATTCTCCCATTGTAAGTTTACAGGCAGGGATATTTGTTAATTAAATTCTGTATTCATACTCTCTACTCAGATAGCATGAATACAGCAAGGTTTGTATCATGACAGAGTGTGGCGACTCTTTGTATGCTGGGCCCACACAGTAGCTTCCTACACAGTAGCTTCTCCCAGTCCACCTTTCCAAGGGTCAGTCTTTTCAGAATGAAATTAGCTATTCCCCAATTCAGGACCTCAATTTCGATCTGGGAGGAACCCACATATAAAATAAACACATAAAACAGCGATCAATAGCTCCCAATAATCCGAAATCAATAGTTTGGGATTGAGGTTGGAACTTGTAGGAGTGTTCTCACTGAAATGCAGGTGCTCACACCATGGGCTGGCTAATGCTGACCCAGTATCATCATTTCATACTACAACCCATCCGGAAGCAAAGAACTGAGAGTAAAGCAATGAGGTTTCTGTGGCAAACCCTGAGGCTGGATCCCTACAATGCTTCATCAGCAAAGGAGAGAGTTGATCCTCACATCCAAACCAGGAAGCTTTATTGTTACCTCCCTCACCTCTTAAATATTTCCGATATGGAAATAAATTTGGATACTATGTAAATAATTAAAATCAGGTTAAAACAATTAAAAATAGTAAAATCTTAAAACACATATGAACAAATCATAATAAAGTAAAACTTTTTTTTAAAAAGGAACGTTTCTCTCTATTCCCAGTCTGAGAGAAACCAATGAAATGAATGGGAACTCTGATCACACTAGCGCTGTATCTTTAAGGACTGTTATGAATTCTCAGTTTTATGTAATTCTAACCTTAACTTAAAGGACTGAGTATAGTTTTGGATACTACAAGAAATGTATAAAGGTAGTGGGAGAAATGTAATTTTGATTCACTGGGATGTCTCTGTGGTATAAGGAATGAAAAAAAAGTATGTTTCAACGGATTGGTGGGGGGGGGGGGGGGGGGGGTTGTTTCCACTACTGTTGTGATGAGTGGATAGATGTCTTTAATGTTTATGATAAAGTATTTATAGATAAATAAATATTGGTCTCATAGAGGCAAAGGAGAAACTACAATGCCCAATAAAGATATGGTTGGGGTAGACCCAAATAGATAATAGCGAAAAAAAGTAATCTATCTATATCCTTTATTATAACTATAAAACTCTGATCTTGGATGTGGATGTGGGTGTGTGTGGGTGTGTGGGTGTGTGGGTGTGTGTGTTTGTGTGTGCCTGCGTGTATATGTGCGCGCGTGTGTGTGTGTATGCTTCCGTGCGCTGTGTATGTGTGTGCATTTATTTGTTTGTGTGCGATCAAATCTACTCGAAGAAACGACGCGCTAATCTTTTACTTATTCCGGTAGAGAATTATCCCGTGAAATCAAAAATTGTCTGATCTGAAAATGTCATGCATTATTTCTCAAGTTATTTATGAAAATGTTCACAATCTCAAATAACTTAGACAATAAACGAGATAGTCTCGCTGATGACGTCACAATGGATCTGACTGCCTGCCTCTGCTCGCGCTGCGAGTGACGTCACCCCTGTTATGTCTTCTGTACTTCTTGGCTTCTTAACTTTTACTTCTTTAAATTTGTCACTTTGCATTTTTAAACTGCTGCTCAGGTCGTGTTGCGTGCTCCGCTGGGCTCCTTGAAGGTCTAGAACATGGCGGTAGTGGCCATGGCGCGATGGGAAGGTGGCCGTGGTGGCCATTAGTCCCTCTGGGAGAGGCCATCTATGGAGACCTGCTATTCCTCCGTCGATCGCAGGGACTCGGGGAATCGTGACGCCTTTTCCTCGCTGGTGATCACGATCCTACCTGGCAATCTCTGGTCATCTCTCCGTCTCCCCAGCCCGATCATCTGGCACACTCCACTGCATTTCACTGTCCCCAGATCGCTCTGAGCCTCACTCGGGTCCATGCCGGCCGCATCCTCGCAAGGGCCCGGCGCCTGGTGGGGAGGCTGCTGCTCTACCACCTGGGAAGGTGCTGCCTCTACCCCTCTGCCTCCTTCTCTACCCCCTCCCTGGGGCAGAGAAAGAGAGGGTGCGAGGGGGGGGTGGTGGTGGGAGGGGTTGGAGGGAGGGGGGAGGGGGGATGGGGAGGGGGAGGAGGGGGGAGGAGAGGGGGGAGCAAAGGGGGGGGAGGAGGGGGTGAGGGAGGAGAGGGGGGAGGCGAGAGGAAGGAGAGGTGGGAGTGTAGAGGGGAGCAGAGGGGGAGGAGGGGGGAGGGGGGGCATCACTTGGGTACTCACCCACCCGCAGCCTTGCTCGGGCCCGGTGCCTGGTGGGGAGGCTGCTGCTCTACGACCTGGGTAGGTGCTGCCTCTACCCACTCCCTCTGTGTCCCCTCCCATTCTGCCCCCCCACCCTCTCTGCCCCCACTCCCTCTCTGCCCCCCTCCCTCTCTCGGGAGTGGTGAATATTGGGACCTATGGGTGAGTGGTGCAGTATTACGTTGGGAACAGCCCTCCCCTGTGACGCAGCACGCCCCCCACCCCTCCTTCTCCACCCCTCCCCCATCTCTAGCCCCACCTGCGCAGTTGGAGGTTATGCGGGAGTGGATAGGGCAGGGGATGGGGTAAAAGGAGCAAATGAATAATATTAATATCGGGGGGGGGGGGGTGGTTAGTGTGTGTGACGCCGAAGGCCGCCCCCCAACCCCCCCGCAACTGGACCCAATGGGTCCCACTTGGTCTAGTATATAACAATAAAACTCTGATCATGGATGTGGTTATGTGTGTGTGTATCTGTTTGTTTACTCGAAGAAACGACGCACTAACTGGAACATCTTTACATATTCCGGTAGAGATTTACCCCCTGGAGTAAAAAATCAGCTTACCTGAAGATTTCCTGCTTTATTTCTTGAGTTATTAATAAAAATGTTCACAAATCCGATCCAACTTTCAATTCAAAACGCCCGTTTCTTTTTGTTTTTCTCGCTGTTGACGTGACAATGGATCTCCCTGCCGTCTGCTCACACTGCGACTGATGTCACCTCCCACCCCTCCCTCCTCCCCCCATTTTTCAAATGTCGCTCTGTCGAGTGAAGAGGTTCACGCCTCGGCTCGGCCCCTGTACTCGAGAGCTCCCGAGAGCTTTGTTCGATGCACCCTGCCGCCATCCGTGAGCTGCCCCCGCTCCCCCCTCGCGGACCAAAGATCTTAGCTGAAGACTGAAGCTCGCGCCTCGGCTCAGGTCTCTCCCCACCCCTCCCTCTCTCCTCCCCTCAGCTCGGTCCTCCCCCTCCCTCTCTCCCCCTCAACCCTGTCCTCCCCCCTCCTCTCTCTCCCCCTCTGCTCGGCCCGGGCATCACACCCTCTCTCCTCCCCTTGGCTTGTCCTGGGACTCCCCCCTCTCCCCCTCTCCCCCCTCCCCCTCTCATCCCCACTCCCCCCCTTCCCCTCCCCCATATCTCTCCATTCCCTCCTCTGTCTCCACCCCTCTGTCTCTGCCCCCTCTCTCTGCCCTCACTCTCTATCCTAACGCATAGCCTCCCACTCTAGGTGGACCTGCGAGTTGGGGGGCTATGCGTTAGTGGATAGGGTGGGTATGGGGTAAAAGGAGCCAATGAATAATATTAATATATCAAGGGGGTGGTTAGTGTGTGTGGGGGTTAGTTAGTGTGTGTGTGTGTGTGTGTGGTGGTTAGTGCGTGTGACGTTGCAGGCCAGCCCCCCCCCCCCCCCCTGCACATTTAGGGATCAGGACCCAACGGGTCCCACTTGGTCTAGTATATTACTAAAACTCTCATCTTGTCTTTGTGGATGCCTATGTGTGTGTCCGTCATGCCCTGAATTATGGCAAAATACACGGTAGCACCTTACTCACCATTGTCCTGTGGTGTGGTGTATCAAAGTTTTGTTCAGATTGATGTTATATTTTACAAATTATTCACATTTTTAACTTTATAAAGTCCCACTTTGAGAAAAATTTCTTTCAGTTAGCAGCTATGACATCACAAAGGGATCTCATTTCCATAAACTGCCCGTCAGCAGTGTTCCACTGGCAGTTAGCAGCATATGACGTCACAATGGGATCTCATTTACATGAACTGCCCATCAACAGTGTTCCACCCAGTTAAAAGAGAGATGTGTTACATTGTTGTAAGGAGGTGGACGAAGTGGGGTATGGGAGGAGGAGAAATGTTATTAAAACATTGTGATTAGTGGCAGAGTGGGATGAGGGAGAGGTGAGGAGTGGGGGAGCTGTGAGATAGAGGGAGAGGAGAGGGGTATGGAGGGTAGAGGGGTTATGGAGGGAGGGAGTGACTGAGGGTTGGGGAAAGGAGAGGGAGGGAGGAAGAGGAGGAGGGGAGGAGAAGAGGGGAGAGAAGAGGGAGGGTAAAGAGGAGTGGAAGCAAGTGTTGGGGATGAGGGGAAATGAGCTGTGACTGCGCAGTTGGGGGCTATGGGTGAGTGGTGGAATATTGCGTTGGAGGAATGGGGCCAAATGGGTCAGGGGGGAAGGGAGGTGAGAGGTTATGGAGGGAGGGAGTGACTGAGGGTAGAGGAAAGGAGAGGGAGAGGTGAGGGAGGGAGGAGGGGAGGAGAGGGTAGAGAAGAGGGGGGTAAAGAGGATGGAATGTTGGGGGATGAGGGGAAATGAGCCATGCCTGCGCAGTTGGGGGCTATGGGTGAGTGGTGGAATATTGCGTGGGGGAACGGGGCCCAACGGGTCCCACTTTAGTCTAATCTATACATCTATCTATCTTCTATACATAACTAAAACTCTGATCTTGTGCTCTTCCGGTTTGCATTTTTTTTCTCTTTGCACAAAAGCGGTACATGATAGCGTTTCATCACTTTACTCACCACTCTCCTCTGCTCAAGTGCTCCAATCAATAGTATAGTTTCCAAGTTATTAAGATTTGAAAATCTTAAAAACCGCATATGTACAGATTGGTCTCTTCTCCTGTCAGTGACCGGCACACAGATTGGTCTCCTGTCCTGTCATCCACCGGCGGCACCTGCCTTGCCCAGCGTTGCCCAACCACAGCCACACAGCCAGTCGGCCGGAAGCCAGAGCCGCCGCGGGCCAGAGAGGCCATGGCCAACAGCCAGAGCTGCCGCTGCTTTGGGGGAAAGGAGCGCCAACCTTGTGATTTTGGGGAGGTGAGGGAGGTGGGGGGGAGGAGGGGCAATAGAGGGAGAGGAATGGGGGAGGAAGGGAGTGGGGAATAGAAGGAGAGAAGGGTGGTGAGGAGGGACAGTAGGGGTTGGAGGGATAGGAGGGAGTTAGGGGGGGAAGAGGAGTTATGGAGGGAGGGATTGACTGAGGGTACGGGGAGGTGAGGGAGGGATTGGGGAGGGGAGGAGAGGGAGGGAGAGGTGAGGAGAGGGCAAAGAAGAGGGAGGATGAATAGGATGGGGAGGGAGTGCTGTGGGATGAGGGGAAATGAGCCACGCCTGCGCAGTTGGGGGCTATGGGTGAGTGGTGGATTAATGCATTGGGGGAACGGGTGGGTGGTGGAATATTGCGTTGGGGAATGGGTTGCATTGGGGGTCCAGGCCTCCAGTGTGACAGGGACCCAACGGGTCTCACTTAATCCAGTATATTATATTTATATTATTATATTATATTATATACGTAACTAAAACTCTGATCTTGTGCTCTTCTGGTTTGCGCGTTTTTTCTATTTACACAAAAATGGTACACGATAATGCTATGACTTTTTGCCACCTTACTCACCATTCTCCTGCACTCAAGTGCACCGATCGATCGTATATTGTAAAAGTTATTATGGTTTGAAAATCTTTTAAACCGCGCATGCGCAGATTGGTCTATTTTCCTGTCAGTCACCGCCACGCAGATTGGTCTCCCCTCCTGTCAGTCAGGAAGGGGCGTCACCCAGACAGCGACACCTCTTACTGCACCATCGCCACACTGATTGGCCACATCCGCTGTCAATCGGCTGGGGGTTGCACCGGCGCCACGGAGGAGAGGTGGCACCCGGGTGGGGAGGGTGGTGCCGCGGGCCGAGCCCGGGGACTGGGCCTGGGCTGGAGCCAAGGACAAGCCTGGGTCCGGGGTCAGGGATAAGCCCTCCTTCCCTTTCCCACCCGTCCCTCTCTCCCACCCCTCCCTCTATCCCTATTCACTGTACATCTGATACACCCCTCACTCTCCCTCCCCCTCCCTCTTTCTTTCCATCCCTCTCTCTCTCTCTCTCTCTCCCCTCTCTCTCCCTCCCCCTCCCCCTTTCTCTCCTCATTCCTTTTTCCCCTCTCATTCCCTCCCTTATTCCCTCCCTCTCTCTCTCTTCCTCCATCTCTCCCTCCCTCCCTGTCCCTCTTTCTTTCCATCCCTGTCTATCTCTACCTCTCCCCCTCCCTCCCTCGCCCTGTCTCCCAGGTGAAAGAAGAGGGAGTGTCAAGAGTAGGGGGATGGAGTGCTGGGGGATGAAGGGAAATGGAGGAGGATAGAAGTAGGAAGAGAGATGTTAAGGTAATGAAAATATTAAATGCAAAGTTATTAACTTTAACAACTTCTGCTGTTAGTGCAGGACCGTCAGCCGATCATGCGCAATTGGGGGCTATGGGTGAATGGTGGAATATTGTGTTTGTGAACAAGCCCTCCCATGTGACAGGGACCCAATAGGTCCCACTTGGTCTAGTTATTACTAAAAGCGTAAGGTATGCAGGATAAAGCCAAGCAATCGAGCCTAGATGAGTTTTGCACCTTGGTAGCCATGGATGAGTTGGGTTAAAGAGCTTGTTTCCATTTTTATTTATGACAAATACGTTGAATAGAACTATGACTAGGTGCCACTAGAATCCTGACTGTCCACACTTATTTACATAAATTATTTAGATAAAAAGAGAATGCGTATTATTTCTAAACTAAATTCCAGGTGTGATGAGTTTGCTAATAGTTCTCAAATGAAATAGATAGATGGGTTAAACAATTGGGCAAGAAGATGGCAGATTGAATGTAACATGGGTTAAAGGTAAGGTTATTCACTTCCAAAGAAAGAATACAAAACATTTTTAGGCGGCGAGATACTAGTAATTGTTGGTGTATAGAACTATTGTGCACTAGTTCATGAAATCCTAAAATCAACTTTTCACATCTTTCTCATGAATCTTAATTCTTCAATGCACAAATAGGCATCAAGAAAATATTACAAGACTCTCTTTTTGCCAGTGCAGCATTTTGCTCCAATAGCTAATCACTAACCTTATGTTTCTTGAACAGAAATGATAAACATTCAGTTCAAAATGTGGAAGTGAACCACCTACCTTGTGCAGGTAGCAAAAGTACACCACACAGCAATTTTGTAGCATTCATTTGCAATGGGATAAATTTATTTACACTGCACAAGACAGAGATACACACTTTTTGCCTCCTGTTTGGGAAAGAAACATTTACCATTGTTAAAATATTAGCTCTTCAATTTTTTGGTTGAATGAGAAAAATTAGGTGATAGCAACATGATACATCATAAATACAAAGTTAGTATGACAAATAGAGTCTGTGCTTATTGTACAATGACTAAAGATTCTAGTATCTTACTGTCATTCCAGATTATTGGTAACAAGAGTAATGCAAGTTATTTGCATGGTATCCTTTAAATATATATTAATTTGGTTGATTCACAAATAATTCTTTAACTTTTTCTTCTGTACTTAAAAACAATGTCAACACTTCTAAGTTACAACTTTCAAACATAGTCATTAGGATGATTAATTTGCTTTCTCGAGTATTAATAGTCAAAGTGAATTAATGTTGGAACTTCCAAATTGTATAATTGCAAATTCACCAGTAGAACATGCTAAATACACCTTTGTTTCAGCTTCTTTGTACATTTCTATAAAATATAAAATATTACATACAAACATATTATGTACATTTCTTCTCTGAGAATTATGTTCTTGTAACATGTCTCAGATTGGGAAAACTGCTTGAAAGATTTACTTAGCCAGATTCTGCAAGGAAGATAAATTAGTATATAATTAATTGAAGAGGGACTAATTGCAAAAACTCATCAGGTTAATTACAACATATTTGCTGATTTTAATTTAATTCACAATGGCTTAATGATTTGTCAAAGCTAGGTACCCTGACATATAATTATTTTTTTGTTAAAATGAAAATAGTCAAAACAAAACAGAACCAGGTTATTTTTGTCAAAATTATTGCACTAAATTGAAAATGATCATGGCGCTTGTGTTTAATCTGATCCAACATCTTTCTATGTATTTAATTTCTGCTTATTTTGCACATTTAAGACCATCACTTTTAGAATCTTGCATATTACTTAGATCATACCCTAAGCATAAAAGAGAATGTGTGCCTGGGGCAGAAAAGTGGCTGTATGGGAGGAGATTATATACTTGCATGTTTAAGAAAGTGAACGTTTTTGGAAATGTGTGTGTGTGTTATCTAGGGGAATTGTCATTTGCACATTCACGAGTTGCTAAACATTGCATTATTCTTTTTCAGTATTTATCCCATTAAATTATTCTGTACTCGGGAAAGAAACAAGTGTGTGGCATTATGTTGCTGGGAAGGTTTGACCAACACATTTAAGGAAAATCGCAGTATTCCTTAAGTAATCCAAATTGATCTAAAACGTCCACATATGACCAAACTTAAAAGTGAAGACAACCAAACTGCTCATATACATTGTTGCTGAGACTTTACTGGACTTTCTAGAAACTTTAGTTGTTGTGGAGAAGGAATATGAGAAGTAGAATTACATGTTATCACTGTCCCCAAATATAAGACCCACATACATTAATTGTTGAAATATGTTTAATCACATAACGCAAGTGCATTAGAAATGGAAGAAGCTTAAGCCATTAGCCAAATCCCCTCTGCTCTGACAAGAAATAATATTAATTTTGATTCTTGTTCAATTTCTGCAAGTAGTTGCTGGACAAATGTCTTGGATGGAAGCAAGACTTGATTTGTAATCCATCGTAAAATAATCTGAAACATGATTATTGATAGTTACAACCATATCTACTAAAATGCGAGGTATAGAAAGATCTTGACACTTAAATGTGCAAGAAAGTCTAAACATTACAAATAGTTGTTTGATGATCAAAGTTTTTAAGATTGGTGTTTTACTTTTCTCTTATAATCTAGGGGTACCACATTTAAACATAGGAATTGAACATAACTCTTTGCAAGTGATTCAGTATAATACAAATTAACAATGAAGCTTGCTGTTTTAAGATATAGTAGTGCTGTGAACATACTTTTTAATAGAAATTGTTGGTGTCTATGTATTTTCACTTTCAGTTGAAGCAATAGATTCTTCATCTGATCTTTCACTTTCATCATTGCTATCTTCACTGTCATCTTCATTACTGTTGTCACTTTCATTACTCTCTTCCCCATCATCTTGATGAGTTGATGCAGCTTCATCTAAATGAAAGTTGTTAATTCAGGCATAGTTAAAGACAAATTTATTGCAAATTACGTTTTTCCAATGCATTGGTAATAGAAAATAAAGAAAATAATAGGAGGCATTGCAACATCCATAAGCATGGATAGAAAGAAGAGATAATAGAGATGATTCAGAACTTAATTTATAATTAATCACGTGGAACAAATTTAGAAACAATAACAAAGTGAAAGAATAATTAGGACAGAAGATTAAGGAACAAGGTGAATTGAGTTTTATTAGCACGGAGCACATACTCCAATCTATAAAATGAAAAAGTAGATTCACTACAATATTGTGGGGGATGAAGATCCCTTTCCCACTGGAAAAGTGGTTACAAATCATTACCGAATCAACATCTTCAAAATCATGAAAAAAATTCAAAATAAAGAGTGATGCATCTATATTTATATCTATATACATAACTAAAACTCTGATCTTGGGCTCTTCCCATTTGCGGGGTTTTTCTATTTGCGCAAAAACGGTATGTGATAGTGTTACGATTTTTCGCCAGGTTACTAATCGTTCTCCGTGCTCGACCGTCCTCGAGTGCAACAAGTTTTGTTCCGATCGGTGGTATATTGTAACAGTTATCGAGGTTTAAAAATCTTTAAAAACGCGTGTGCGCAAATTCCTTCAGTCAGCGCCACGCAGATTGGTTTCTTGTCCTTTCAGTCAATGCCACGGCCAGGATGGCAACGCCCCTTCCTGACCCACCCGCCTGTCCTGCCTCATTCACAAACTCCTCTCTCCGCACCTCACAGTAACTTGCCTATCATCTCCACCACCACTGGGGGGGGGGGGGGTGGGGGAGGTTCAGTGGAGGCCCTTGTCCCGTCTCACTCTCCCTCATCACTCACCCCTCTCCCCCGTCCGCCCTCTGAGGCAGGGCGGGCACAGGCTGAGCGGCAGCAACGGTCGGACAGGGACGGGCCTAGCGGAGGCTGAGCCAGAGTGGGCAGAGGGAGGGAGGGAGAGTCAGGTTGCAGGGTGGCCGAGCAGTTTGCACGGAGTTTGAGTAACACACACACACACACAAAATGCAAACTGGTCCAATCGTCAAGTCAACGGGATCTAAACCACAGTTAACAATGAATGACCTGTGGAGAAAGGAGCTGCAGATGCTTCTTTTTATGGATGGAGGGAGGGAGTGACTAAGGGTAGGGGAAAGGAGAGGGAGGGAAAGGTGAGGTAGGGAGTGGGGAATAGAGGGAGAGGAGGGTAGTGGGGGGGTCAGGAGGGATAGTGGGGGGGGGGTAGGGGAGGTGAGGAGTGGGGATAGAGAGATAGGAGGGGGATAGGGAGGGGAGAGGAGTTATGGAGGGGGGGAGTGACTGAGGGTAGGGGAAAGGATAGGGAGAGAGAGGTGAGGGAGGGATTGAGGGAGGGGAGGAGGAGGGGGAAAGAAGAGGGAGGGTGAAGAGAAGGTGGAGGGAGTGCTGGTGGATGAGGGGAAATGAGCCTTGCCTGCGCAGTTGCGGGCTATGCGTGAGTGATGCAATATTGCGTTGAGGGGTCGAGTTGCATTGGGGGAACGGGTGAGTGGTGGAATATTGCGTTGGGGAATGGGTTACGTTAGGGGACCAGGCCTCCTGTGTGACAGGGACCCAACCGGTCCCACTTAGTCTAGTTCTTTCTATTTTGCAACACTGTAATAATGGGAAGGGCATACGTCAATATCATAAATATTAATGATGACATTATAAATCGCAGGAGAGATTAGAATGTAGATCCACAAACAATTTTTAAGGTGGAGTTCACGGATTATCTGAAAAAAGGTCCAAACCATAAATGTCACCTGTCCATCTTCTCCAGAGATGCTGCCTGACCCGCTCAGTTACTTTGTGTCTTTTTTGTAAACCATCATCTGCAGTTTCATTACTTCCGGCTCTCTGCCCTCTAAAGCCTCCAACCTTATCATTTCCTAGTCTCGCATGGCACGATTTATCTTCTCCCCAAAATCCACAGAGAACTGTCCTGGCAGACCCATTGTTTCTGCTTGTTCATGTTCCACCAAACTAATTTTCATATACCATGACCATCCTATCCCCCCTCACCAATCCCACCCGACCTATGTCCAAGACGCCTCAAACGCTCTTCAGCTCTTCAATGACTTCCGTTTTCCAGGCCCCCGCTACCTGATCTTTACTATGGATGTCCAGTCACTCTACACCTTCATCCCTACCAGGAAGGTCTTAAAGCCCTCCGTTTCTTCCTCGACCGGAGAACCAGCCAATTTCCATCTAACAAATACTCTCCTCCGCCTAACAGAGCTGGTCCTTACCTTCAACAACTTCTCCTTCGACTTCTCCACTTTCTCCAAATCCAAGACGTAGCTATGGGCTCTCGCATGGACCCCAGCTATGCCTGCCTCTTTGTAGGATATGTCAAACAATCACTGTTCCAGGTGTTCACTGGCCCTATCCCCGAACTCTACCTCCGCTACATTGACGACTGCATCGGTGCTTCCTCCTGCACTCATGCAGAACTCAGACTTGATCAACTTCACAACTAATTTCCATCCTGCACTCAAATTCACTTGGACCATCTCTGACATCTCCCTACCATTTCTAGATCTCACCATCTCCATCACAAGAGATAGACTATTGACCGATATCTATTACAAACCCACTGACTCCCATAGCTATCTACACTACACTTCGTCCTATCCTGCTTCCTGTAAAGACAATAGACAATAGGTGCAGAAGTTGGCCATTCAGCCCTTCAAGCCAGCACTGCCATTCACTGTGATCATGGCTAATCATCCACAATTAGTACCTTGATCCTGCCTTCTCCCCATATCCCTTGACACCGCTATCTTTAAGAGCTCTATCTAACTCTCTCTTGAAAGCATCCACAGAATTGCGTTCCACTGCCCTCTGAGGCAGAGAATTGCACAGATTCACAACTCTCTGGGTGAAAAAGGTTTTCCTCATCTCCATTCTAAATGGCCAATTGCTTATTCTTAAACTGTGGCCCCTGGTTCTGGACTCCCCCAACATCGGGAACATGTTTCCTGCCTCTAATCCCTTAATAATCTTAATGATGTTATACATTTCAAATCCCTTAATAATCTTATATGTTTCAATCCCCTACTCTATCCCCTACTCCCAATTCCTCCGTCTACGCCACATCTACTCCCAGGATGAGGTTTTCCATACCAGGTCATCAGAGATGTCCTCATTCTTTAGGAAACGCAGCTTTAGCATTTCCAAACCAAAAGCAACACAGCTTTAGCATTTCCAAACCAAAGGCAACACAGCTTTAGCATTTCCAAACCAAAGGCAACACAGCTTTAGCATTTCCAAACCAAAGGCAACGCAGCTTTAGCATTTCCAAACCAAAGGCAACACAGCTTTAGCATTTCCAAACCAAAGGCAACACAGCTTTAGCATTTCCAAACCAAAGGCAACACAGCTTTAGCATTTCCAAACCAAAGGCAACACAGCTTTAGCATTTCCAAACTATATTTTCAAACCACATTAAGGGCACTGACAGGTCAGTAAAACCATTCACAGTTTAGTAGACATGTATTCAGTATTATTCACAGCTCAGACTGAGAGTCAGAATCCTATTTATCCATTCTATTTATCCATTGTCTTTTTATAGATATGTATATAGCGCTGCAGAAACTGTGCACCTTATCCCCCCCCCCTTTTCCCTTTTTAGTTTTGTTTTGCACTGAGTAGGAGCAGCTTTTAATCTCATTGTACATGTGTATAGTGACAATAAAAGGCATTCTGATTCTGAGACGTGACCCTCTCGCTCCCCCATCTTGCAGAGACTGATTGAAGGGATGAAAAGAAACATTAGCAAGTTTGCAGATGACACAAAGCTGGGTGGCAGTGTGAACTGTGAGGATGATGCGATGAGGATGCAGGGTGATTTGGACAGGTTGGGTGAGTGGGCAGATGCAGTTTAATGTGGATAAATGTGAGGTTATCCACTTTGGTGGCAAAAACAGGAAGGCGGATTATTATCTAAATAGTGTCAAGTTGGGAAAAGGGGAAGTGCAACGGGATCTGGGGACCCTTGTTCATCAGTTGCTGAAAGTAAGCATGCAGGTACAGCAGGCAGTGAAGAATGTGAATGGCATATTGGCCTTCATAACAAGAGGAGTTGAGTATGGGAGCAAAGAGGTCCTTCTGCAGTTGTACAGGGCCCTTGTGAGTCCACACCTGGAATATTGTGTGCAGTTTTGGTCTCCAAATTTGATGAAGGACATTCTTGCTATTGAGCGAGTGCAGCGTAAGTTCACAAGGTTAATTCCCGGGATGGCGGGACAGTCATATGTTGATAGAATGGAGCAGCTGGGCTTGTATACTCTGGAATTTAGAAGGATGAGAGAGGATCTTATTGAAACATATAAGATTATTAAGGGTTTGGACATGCTGGAAACATGTTCCGGGTGATGGGGGAGTCTAGAACTAAGGGCCACAGTTTAAGAATAAGAGGCAAGCCATATAGTATGGAGATGAGGAATACTTTTTCACAAGAGTTGTGAGTCTGTGGAATTGACTGCCTCAGAGGGCGGTGGAGGCTGGTTCTTTGGATGCTTTCAAGAGAAAGTTAGATAGAGCTCTTAAAGATAGCGGAGTCAAGGGATATGGGGAGATGGCAGGAATGGAGTACTGATTGTGGATGATCAGCTATGATCACATTGAATGGCGGTGCTGGCTCCAAGGACTGGATGGCCTACTCCTACACCTATTGTCTATTGTCTAATATTTACCAGTCTCCCAAATCACTCAACGCATTGCAGTAATGCACTCCTTTGCTATGTAGGTCTGACTAAAGGCTTTAGTTGTGGTCATGGGCATCAGTGTGCTTCAGCTAACAGCTACTTATCCCAACCCTACACCCACCATCTAAATCCCGTACCTTGGCAATATTTTTTTTCTCTCCACTGCTGTGGGACTCCCAGCACTAGTTTGCTAATCCACAATCCTCTAATAATTAGAGATAGTCATCTACACTATGGCCGTATTTAATTTAGGAAATGGGCAATACCTTGGTTGAATAGTCTAAAGTGTTTTCCTGAGGAACTCCCCTGATCGTAATTGCTCAAAAGAAATGGAGCAGGGATAATGAACATGTCCAAATTGGCAAGATGTGATGAGCGTGATCCCACATGGGGCCACAATTAACTCACAATGTTTATAAACAACTTAGCTGATGAGATAGAATGTTGACGGTAGACAAAAATGCTGGAGAAACTCAGCGGGTGAGGCAACATCTATGGAGCGAAGGAATAGGTGACGTTTTGGGTGCGAAACGTCACCTATTCATTCGCTCCATAGATGCTGTCTCACCCGCTGAGTTTCTGCCGCATTTTTGTCTACCTTCAATTTTTCCAGGTTCTGCAGTTCTTTCTCAAACAGATAGAATGTTCTGTAACTGAGTTACCAATGACACAAAGATACACGAAACCGTAAGAGCATAGATGTTACCATTAAATATTAATGAGATGCTAATAGATGAATTAAATGGATAAAACTGAGGCAAAGTTTAAAACAGTACAGGCAAACATAATTGCATCCCCTTGATGAAGAGGTTGTAGTAATGCAGGACTAACAATATTTTAGACTTCAGTTTTAAAGATCATTAAATTATGGATGGGTGCATAAAAATAATCCCAAAAGATAGCTTTTATTTTGAGAAGACTAGAGTACAAGGAGGTAGTAGTGATATAACAGCTGCATAAAGTTCCGGCTAAACCATACCTACAGAATAGCAAGTAATTCTAGATATTGTAGAGAGAAAACTAGAACACAGATTAAATTATCAAGATAAATTACACACATTAGCTTGTCATTTCCTCTAAATTAGGACTCTGGGTGATTTTATCGATGTTTCCAAGAAATGAAAAAAGGAACTATTTCTTCATTGGTTGGTGTACTCAGAACCATCTTGAAAAATAAATCCAGACCTTTAGGAATTAAGTTAGGAAAACACTTCCACAGACACGTGGAACTCTCCGAGAAAGAACAACTGTAAAGTAAGTGATCAATTAAATCTTATCTACTTTCTCTCTGTTTACTTTTGCTAACAATCAGCAATGCACAGATGGTAATTAATTTTATAGTTTATTTAGTTTCATAATAAATCACCTTTGCTTTTTAGAAGTCCAATGGAATGAGGAAAGGCACTCTGCTCATCTCTCTAAACGTAATGTACTATCATGAACCATTTTTGTGGTTTTGGATAATCCATAGTCGGGCAGCCATATATAATATGAGTTGAATCAAAGTTGCAAAAAAGCCTGCTAAATCTCAACAGCTTTTGTAATCATTTGTCACCACGTGCTTTAAATTGATGTAAGATATTGCAGAGAAGTGGACTGAGCATTTGATATCCAGAAATATGCAACACGTATGTAATGATCAAAGCTATCAAGAGATATGGGGACAGGATGGGAAAGATGAATCAAGGTAGGGAACGTGCCAAATTTTATTGTATGCTGCAGCAAGATCACTGGGTCTAACGTGTTCCTAGGAAGAATCTATTTATTGTTGATTTCAGGTAATATTTTGAAATTGGAATGTATGCAACTCAACTAAATTGGAATTTCGGAATTTAAATAAGCTTTCCGTTTCAGATTTTGTAAGATAGTTAGAACCAACTATAATTAATACAGAATTAAAGTCATATTTTGAAAACTGTATTATATCATCATGGAGGCCATAGAATCTATCATCATTATCACAAATGTGACCCTTTGCACTATTCATAACAGAATACCTTCAAATCATTTAAGTATTTTTTGTTTAACTGTATAATCTTCATCTATTATTTTAAACAGCAAGGAATTAATTCTGTTCATCATTATTTCATGCAACGTTTGTCAAAACATACACACTTACTTTAACATCAGATTCAGTAAAAGTGATACCATTTCTAAAATTTACTAGCATTTAAAAAAATCAGATAATCAATGATGCACATAAAACTGAAAAGTTATTTTTAAAGGTCTGCATTACTAAACACAATGTACCATTTCAAAAATCATAATGAAAATATTCAAAGTTCACAGTTAAAGCTTTTTTTCACATTCACAGTTCTGACAAAGGGTCTTAAATCTAAAACATCTAAAAATATGTTTCTTTTTCCACAGATGCTGCATGTATAAATAATAAAAACATGTAATCAAAAGAAAATGTTTTTTAAAGGATGATTTTTATATCATGCCTTACTTTCCATTGAAGATTCAAATCAAATCCATTTCAAACAACTTTTATTTAGCTTACCTAACTTTATTTTTATTTCCAAGAGTTCCTTGAATTGTTTGGCCTCTGGGTTTTCAGGCTCATAAAGGAGAACTGCAAATAGGATAAAGAACTAAATTCAATTAATATTCTCAACAATTAAGATATTCAAGAACAATGCAGTGGAATTTCTGCTTGAAATGTCAATGCACCATTGGACCAACTTTTGTTAGCAAAATGTTTCTTGTCCGTCCATCCGTCCATCCATCCATCCATCCATCTCTAAAACTCTCATCTTGTTTGTGAGTCTGCCTATGTGTCAGTCTGTGACTCATGCCCTGAATTACACCACAATGGTACATGATAGCGCAATAATTATTGGATCACCTTACTCACCATTGTCCTGTGGTGTGTTGAGTCAAGTTTCGTTCAGATTGATGGTATATTTTACATGTTATTCACATTTAAAATGTTACAAAATCCACCTTGACAAAAATAATTTGAAGTTGCAGTGGCCGTTACACCCATGACGTCACACTGGGATCTCATTTACATCAACTGTCTGTCAACAGTGCCCACTGTTACAATGTTAACAGACAGGACTCCCAGTGTAATGAGAGATTTGTTATATTGTTGTAAGGAGAGGGAGTGAGTGGGGGAGGGGTTGAGAAGACGATTGTTGTTTAATGTTATTTAAAAAGATAGAGGGGTAGGAGGGGGTAGGGAAGGGAGAGGACTTATGGAAGGAGGGAGGAAGTGACTGAAGGTATGGGAAAGGAGAGGGAGGGAGTGGAGGAGAAGAGGAGAGGGTAAACAAGAGGGAGGGTGAAGAGGAGGGGGAGGGAGTGCTGGGGGATGAGGGGAAATGAGCCTCGCCTGTGCAGTTGGGGGCTATGAGTGGTGGAATATTGAGTTGGGGGAACGGTTTGCATTGGGGGAACGGGTGAGTGGTGGAAACGGGTTGTATTTATCAAGTTTTGTTCAGATTGATGTTATATTTTACAAGTTATTCCCATTTTTAACTTTACAAAATCCCACTGAGAGAAAATGTCTTCCATCTGCACTGGCAGTTAATAGCTATGATGTCACAATGGCACTGTAGCCCCGCCTGCTACAATGTTGCAAATCTCAGGACACTGAGTCCTGGCAGCTAGTGCAATTGCATTTTTATTCCTGGCAGCAAGCGCAATTGCATTTGTTTTAGGTTTAAAAAGAGGGAGGGTGAATAAGGGGAAATGAGACGCACCTGCGTAATTGGGGCTTATGGGTGAGTGGTGGAATATTGCTTTGGGAGAACAGGTTGCATTGGGGAAATGGGTGAGTGGTGGAATATTGCGTTGGGAAACGGGTTGCATTGGGGGACCAGGCCTCCCATGGGGGTTATGGGTGAGTGCTGGAATATTTCCATTGGGGGTTGCGTTGGAGGAGCAGGCCTCCCGTGTGACAGGGACCCAACTGGTCCCACTTAGTCTAGTATTATACAAAGTTATTTGTAACATTCCTTGTTTCTATACTCATTCTCTACGCCCCATTATCCCAGTGATCAAAAGGCCTCTGCAATTTATCCCACAGCAATACCGGCCTCATCCAATTGCAGATATCCCCTTTGTCCTATCTATCCCATACCCCACCATCTCTGCAACTTTAAACTAAGTTTTCTTTCACTTTCCCATTTCTGGCAAAGGTTGTCCAACCTGAAATTTTAACTCTGTTTCTCTTTCCGCAGATGTTACCTGAACTGCTGAGTCTTTCCAGAAATTACTGTTTTTATTAAGCGGGTACTGGTTGAGGGTCAGTTTTCATTTGCTGTAAGTGACCAAAATAAATTTAGGAGCAAAAAGCAAAGTTGCTGGAGGAACTAACATGTCCGGCAGCATCTGTGGAAGCAGAGGGATGGTGCGCAAGTTTTGAGTCCAGTCCCCGTATCAGGACTGAGAGTGAAAAGGGGAGGCAGCCTGTATAAAAAGGTAAGAGGGTGGAGTGTGGCAGCATCTAGCAAGTGGCAGGTGGATTCGGGTGAGGTGGGGTAGATGGACAGATGGAGCTATGTGAGGGAGAGGAAGTTTTAAACAGTGTCAGAGGCTGAGAGGTGATGCGTAGACAACAAAAGGGCTGCAGATTATGGAATCTGATAAGGAACAAATGTAACAAGTGGAACCAGATAAAGGATGGATAGAGGGCAGACAGGGGATCCAGTGGTTTGAGAGTGGGGGTGATAGACAGATGGAACCAGGTGGGGGAAGCAGTAAGAAACTGGGTATCAAGGAATTGGGGGGTGGGGTGCCAGGTTTTAAAAAAATGTGCACGTCAGATGTTCTGGGTAGATTAGACTACCCAGGCAGAATATGAGGTGCTCTTAATCTAGTTTGAATCTGGCTTCACCCTCAATAGAGGAGGTCGAGGACAGACAGGTCAGTGTGGAAATGGGAAAGGGAGTTAAACAGGCTAGCAACCTGGAGCTCAAGATATGCCATTGCATCCACGTCTAATTATGTTGGTCCAGTTGCATATGATGCTCGGTTCAAATCTGTTCAAAAATATTTATGCACAATTTCAGTACACAATGCTTCCTTCATTTTGTTAGCACACAATTCCAAATTTGTGGCCAATGCTTTGCACTGCTAACCTGTTTCAGTGCTACATGAGATTGGGGGCTCCATAGCTTAAAGGGAAGCTGTGCACCCAGGATCATTGCTTTGCAGACACACACTTTCATATTCTTGTAGATGAACCTGTGTAAAAGGTCCCCAGAAAAATACTGAAAAGGTGTGAACTATTCAGAGAGAAGTCAAGGATTTTCCAAGCTTATTTCTTTTTACTTAGAATTACTTCTCACGGAAGAACGGTCCCAACACGAAATATCGTCTGTCCACTTCTCTCCACTGATGCTGCCTGACCCACTGAGTTCCTGCAACACTTTTTTTTGATTTGGCTGAAAGATCCTTTTGGAGGTACTGAGAAACCAGCTTGATTATGGGTGAGACCATCTCCATGGAGTCTTCCATTAATCATCAACGTTGATTGATAGCTGAAGGCAGAAAGTAATTTTCTTGTTAATCTTTATCTTCCACATTACTTTGTCACTGCTCAACAGGCATTGACCTCCACACTGTTGAAGGGATCTACAGGGAGTGTTGCCTCACGAGTGTAATCAAGGACCTACACCCACCTGGCCACATTCCCATTTCACTGCTACCATCAGGTACAAGAGCCTGTGAACCATTACCTCCAGGTTCAAGAACAGATTCTTCCCATCAGCTATCATACTCTAGAAACCATCCTGCACAACCTTACAGCAGCACTGAACTACTATAGACTTTCTATAAGGTTGCCCTATTATGGTCTGGTTCACCAAGTATATCTTATAATTTATTGTATTTGTTGTGTTGTTGCATTTATCATGTCTGTAAAGCTCCAGTAAGTACATTTTCAGTCCTGATGAATGTGACATGAAAATTAAATACTATTGACTCTTGACTATATCTTGACCAATGCAGGTAGCAGCCCCATGATGCTATTTTCAGAAAATCTTGGACATCTCCACTTCTGCTCATCAATCAAATCCTCACTAAATGCATTGCCATACATTTCCCTGGATTAAGCTCCATCTGCCATAGCTCTAACTATTTAACCTATTGTTCGGGCCTTTCTCTTCAGAATTCAGTAACACCACCAAACTTCAGGTCATCTGTGAATTTACTAATCCCATCTTCTACATTGATTTGTTTATTTTAGTTTATTCATATTTAAATAGTGTCTATAACAAACATTTTGGGTTTCAGCACAATGCTATGCTTCACCACAGGTATGTAATCACAAAAGTGACCCTTTACCATCACCCTCGCTGCTTTCTATTACTAAGCTAATATTGGATCCTATATGCCTATTTGCCATGGACCCTTCTTTTCTTCTGCTATCCGCTCTACCCGCTCCTGCTCTTCCCATGACTGTTGCTGGAGGGTTTGACTGTAACAGCTGAACCCGCCTGATGATCTTGTTATGAAGATCAGCATATAATGATAAAACACACAACCTGTTCTGCAGAAAACTGCAGTTTGCCCCTGGAGTGGTGCAGAAATTAGATTTATACCCGGAGGGCTCTGATAGCATTCTACATCAGGCATCTATTCAGGGAATGGTTTAAGATGTACTCTGCTACACTCGCTGGAGCACAGACAGGAAAGACAAGCTGAGGAAAAAGGGGATAGCCTTTACTTCCCAAGATACAACCTTCCATGCAAATAATCAGATGAAATGTGGCAAATTCATCAACTGCTTAAGATTCACATGAGCTTCCTGAATATACAATATAGATCATAAGATCTAAGTTCCCACATCAGTTACATTCTCAAGACGGCTTGCTCTTGCATTTTACATGGAGCTCCAGGTTCTCAATGGGACCTGAGAATGTAATACGATTCTGAATACCTCTGGGACTCACATTAGCAAATTCCTTTGGTCAAAGCAGGCTTCCTACACTAAATGCTTATCTGTCAGTCACCTATAGTCCTCATTTGGATTAGATTAAAAAAAATAACTGTTATTATCAGGCCCGACTGATGAATTGTCCTGAGAAGAGATAATTGACTACCACCATGAATTCTGCAAAATTTGGCTTTGGTACACAATTTCTATTTATATATCATCAATTATTTCTATATTTATGTAAACTTATTTAATTTATTTAAAATGCTTAAAAGATTAGTTGAGATCACAATTCTTTTCAAGAAAATAATCAAAAACCTTATGACATAACTAAATCCAGAAGTGATTTTTGTACTTACTCATTTGGCAAAGCTTACTTGACAACTTGTAGTCTCGTTCCATTACTGCCTTCAAGAACTAACAAAACAAAAACACAATAAGTACAGCCCAATTTTTGTAAAGTAATGTACTCACAGCTGCAATGTCATGGAAAAGGTTCCATTACTCTGCTCATTATATTAATCAATACACAAAAGTTTCATTTGATTCTGACCTGGGAATCAAATGGGAAAAGGCACGGCAAGGAGAAAAATTGAATTAATTTTTCTTATTTCGATGGCGACTTTCGCTGCTGCCGCCCGGCTCTCGTCCTCCCCCAGGCCCCGCCATTATTCTTATTTCGCTGGCGATTTTACTTCCTCCACTCCCCTCCACCCCCCCCCCCCCACCCCACGGGACCCGACATTTTTTTTATTTTGCTGCTAATTTTACTTCCTCCACTCCCCCCCCCCCCCCCCCCCCCCCCTGGCCCGGCTCTATCGGGCTGCCTCAAGCCAAAGATCGGCTCTTCCCGTGGACGGCGAAAAGCAGCGGGCAAACTGCCGATCTTTGCCTTCAGCCAGCGTGAAAGAGCCAGCGCGTCAACGGCCTGCTGGTCTGCAGGCGCATTGAGGGCGTACGCAGCGTCTCGACGGTCATACGCTGCGTACACCGTCGAGACGCTACGTACGACCGTCTTGACGGCGGACGCCTGGCCTGCAGCCTCACTCAGCATCATCCCCGCCCACTCCACCCTCCCTCCCTCCCTCCCTCTTCCTCCCCCCCTCCCTCCCTCTCTCCCTCTCCCCCCTCCCTCCCTCCCTCCTCTCTCCTCCCTCCCCCCCACTCTCTCTCCCCCCCTCCCTCAACCTCACGTTCGGGGACCAGACCCAACGGGTCTGCACTTGGTCTAGTATAAAATAAAAGTTTAATACATTTAATTTCATTTTTGACAAATAAAGTTGTGGACAAATGTAAAGTTGTTATTTCATGCAAATATATTTTTAAAGATGTTTGATACTGGGGCAGTATTGGATACTTGTTGGCAAAATGTAGGTAAAAAAAATACAGCAATGGATTTAATAGTTTTCAACTTTTAATTTGTCACTGTATCCCTGTATTTTTATGTGGTATTTCATTTCTAAATTTTGAATATACGATGGAAAATGTATGATAAAATTGAAATGCTTCCTGCAGGATGAGGTCTCCTTCGTTAATTTACAATCACTGTGCCTAAGAAGTTTTTTGTACCCAAAACCAATAGAAGAAAGCATGTCACTCCATGGCAGGCTTCTGAAAATGGTGGAGGCATTTAATTCACTGGGAATTTGAATGTACTCAAAACTAAAACAAAATCTGATAATTCTAATGTTTTGTGTTACTTATTATGCTAGAAATTTAATTACAGGCCAAATAAGCTCCGAACTATACAGTGTAGGAAGGACTCTATCTCTATATATCCGTCTATATCTCTCGATTCCCTTTCCCCTGACTCTCAGCCTGAAGAAGGGTCTCGACCCAAAACGTCCCCATTTCCCCAGAGATGCTGTCTGACCCACTGAGTTATTCCAGCTTTTTGAGTCTATCTCCGAACTATATAGACTGGGGGACATTATTTTTGACTTTGCACTGCTATTGCCTATTTATTTGTCTGTATTTAAAAAAAAAAAATATATATATATTTTCTTTATTAGAAGTAATGTATATTACAATGATATAGGCCAAAAATAACATATACATTTCCTGTACCATTTCTTATTTTATACTTTAAGAAGAAGAAGAATAAGAAGAAGAATAGAGAGAGTTAGATAGGATAGTAAGTACGTGAGAGAGTGATCCGGAAGAGCCCGTAGAAGCGTAAGACACAAGAAAGACTAAAAAAGAAAAACAAAGGAAAAGAAAGAAAAAAAAATAGAAGACAGAAAATATGAGAAAGTAAAATAAGCTAAGATAAAAGGGATGTACCTCCTTCGTATCTTTACACACCCCTCACCAGGTCCTGATATCATTTATTTTCAGAGTTGTGTTGCACCCTATGCTTGTAATAAGTCGATAAATGGAGACCAAATCTTTTGGAAATGGTCTGATTTGCCTGCTAGGAGGAATCTCATATCTTCTAGGTGTAACGTTTCGGACATATTTGAAATCCACATTTTTATGGTTGGCGTGGGAACGTTTTTCCAGAATTTAAGTATACGTTTTTTTGCCAGTATTAAACCATAATTAAGGAAGCTCTTTTGGAACGAAGTCAGCTCAAAGCTGGCTTCCATTGTTCCAAAAATAATCAATTCTGCATTCGATTTCAATTTTATTTTGAATAATTTTGTAAAAATTTCAAAGATTTAATTCCAGAATTTTTGGATGTTTATGCAAAAAACAAAGGAATGTGCTATGGTTGCTTCTTGGGATAGACATTTATCACTAATTGGGGAGGCATTTGGAAAAAATGTACTTATTTTAGTTTTTGAATAATATAGTCTATGTAAAGTTTTAAATTGGATTAAAATGTCTCACATTGATTGAGCATTCATGCACATATAGCAAGTGTTTATCCCAACTCTCTTTCGAGATTTTTATAGCTAATTCTTGTTCCCAATCTCTTCTATCAGATGATGGTATTTCTATATTTAGGATAACATTATACAAATATGATAGTAAATTAGTTGAATCTGCCTTTATATTCATTGCTTCGTCTAATAAGTCTGGAGACAAATTTTGATATTCTTGTGTATATTTTTTCAAATAATCACGAATTTGAAAATATTTAAAATATTGATTAGTTCTCAGGTTGTATTTAAGTTGTAGTTGTTGGAATGATATGAAATTACCATATTCATACATGTCTCCGAACGTTTTAATTCCTATTCTTTCCCAATATATAAATGATTTATCAATACTAGAAGGTTTAAACGACGGATTATTAACTATAGGGGTAAGAAGTGATAAATTTCATAATTTAAGGGTTAATTGTATTTGTTTCCAAATTCTAATAGTACTATGAATTATTGGATTTTTACTATATATTGTATTATTCAATTTTGTTGGTGAGAGAAGGATCACTCCTATATTAAAAGGGGCGCAATCCTCTCTCTCCATTACCATCCAATCCACCTGCTGGGCAGAGTTGTCCAACAGGTGAATCACATTTTTGATGTTTGCTGCCCAATAATAATATAAAAAATTAGGGAGTGTTAATCCACCAAATTCTTTGGGTTTGCACAAATGTCTTCTTTGAATTCTATGTGATTTATAGTCACATATGAAATTTGTAATATCAGAATCCAGTTTTTAAAACAACCTTTTAGGTAAGTATATTGGTATTGATTGGAATAGATATAACATAAGTGGTAAAAAGATCATTTTTATAGCATTTATTCGTCCTATTAAAGACATCGGAAGAGTTTTCCAAAACATAATTTGTTTAATTTGCGTTTAATTTGTTAGGGGCAAATAGTTTGCATTATTTATATTTTCTGGTAATTTCGATTCCCAAGTATTTAAATGTTTCTGTAGCAATTTTAAAAGGGAATTTTAGCAGATAATAATAATAATAATAATAATAATATATTTTATTGTCATTACACATAAGTGCAACGAGATTTGGTTTGCAACTTCCATCCGATGTCATAACTGAATCGACAAATAAAATTTAGATTTATATACCCCGAGAACAAGGTTTGTAAAAACGAACATTAGACCAGTAAAATCAACACAGACTAAAGTGCGAGGCCGGGGGAGACGTGGGGGGGGGGGGGGGGGGGGGGGGGGGTGGGGGGTACTCAGCAGGGCCGGTTCAGGGGGGAGAGGAGTCTTTATGTGTTGAATCTTGAGGTTTTATCGTCATAATCTCACTTTTATTCCAGTTTATTCTATATCCTGAAAAGGATCCAAATTCCTCTATTAGATTTAATATATTTGGTATGCAAATTTGTGATGTACAGTAGTACATCATCTGCATATAATGATATTTTGTTATTTGAGCATTTTGTATTATAACCATGGATGTTCAGATGTGTTCTAATGCTTTCAGCTAGCAGTTCTATTACAAGAGCAAATAGCAGGGGTGATAGTGAGCATCCCTGTCTATTGCCCCTGGATAATTGAGGTTTCTGAGACAACATGTTATTAGTTAATATTCTAGCAGTGGGCCTGTCATATAATAATTTTACCCATGAAATAAAATTCTCTCCCATTTGAAATTTTTGCAATACTTTAACCATGTAGTCCCATTCCACTTGATCAAAAGCTTTTACTACGTCCAATGAGATAATTGATAAGTCTTGTTCTCCAGTTTTATATGAATGCATTATATTAAACAGACGTCTCAGATTATTGCATGAGTATCTCTTGGGTATAAACCCCGTTTTATCCGCATTTATTAATTTACTAACATATTTACTTAATCTTCTAGCCAATGTTTTCAATAACATTTTTTGATCTGTATTTAACAGTGCAATGGCTCTGTATGAACCAGGGTCTTCTAAATCTTTATCTTTTTTAGGTATAAGTGTAATCGTTGATTCCGCTAATGTTTCTGGTAATATTTGTTCTTTGAAAGCATAAGTGTACATTTTATGTGAGGTGGTGAAATTATCTCATAAAATCTTTTATAAAATTCATTATTAAACCCATCTAGTGTTTTTCCATTCTTCAATGAGTTTATTGTTTCTTCTATTTCCTTAATTGAGATCTGTGCTCCGAATTCCTCTTGTTCAATCGGGTTGAGATTTGGGAGATTACAGTTATCCAAGAACTCTATAACTTTAGTACTATCTGCTAACGTTTTAGATGTGTATAAATGTTGATAAAATTGAGGAAATCTTTTATTAATATCATTAGGCAGTGTTAACAATTCCCCTTTATCTGATTTAATCTTTAAAATTGTATGACCTTTTCCCGTTTTTTAAGCTCACGTGCCAAACATTTATGTGGTTTATCACCGAATTCAAAGTTTTCCTGTTTTGTAATTTGAAATAATCTTATAACTATTGCTGATATTATTTAATTTAATTTAAATTTTAGTATTGTTATTTTATTATGTTTATCTATAGTTGGCTCTATAGCATTATCTAGATCCAATTGTCTAATTTGTTCTTCTGACTGGATTTGTTCATTCTTATTCTTTTTATTTTGAAAAGCTTGATATGAAATTATAGATCCTCTGATAAATGCTATAAAAGATTCCCATAGTAAAACAGGTAAAATATCTGGGGTGTCATTGGTCTCGAAAAAAAGTTCCATCTGTTGTTTTAAGTATATACCACCTTGTAGGCCATTTAGGATTTGGGGATTAAACCTCCAAAATTATTTTTTATTAGGCATTCCTTCCAGTTAATGGGGAGTGGTCAGAAATGATGCTGTTATGATATTTTGGGTTGTTTGTGTAGGGAATTAGTTTTGTGTCCACTAAAAAATAGTCAATACGTGAGTACGTTTTGGGTACTGTTGAATAGAACGAGTATTCCCTTCCAGCTGGGTTAGCGATCCTCCAAACATCTGTTATATTTGTGTTTTTTATGTATGTATTTAGGAGTTCACTAGTTTTAGATTTTTTATTACCCCTCTTTTGTTGTGCGGATTTATCCAGATATGGATCTAAAACGCAATTCAAATCTCCCCAATTATCACATTTTGATAATTAAACTCCGAAATTATATTCAGGATTTTATTTAAAAATTGGGGGTTATCAAAATTAAGCGCGTAAACATTTACCATGGTAATTGGGGTAGCATGAATCTCTCCGGTAACTATAATATATCACCCTTCCTTGTCTGTTATAATATTCTTTGATTTAGGGATATATGAAGACTGATATATTTGACCTATCCAGTTTGCCTTCAATCTAATCTGAGCTTGCATTTTCAGATTTGTGTTTCTTGCAAGAAAATTATATCTGATTTGAGCGCTTTCAATTGAGCGAAAATCTTACCCCTTTTAATTGGTTCATTAATACCCCTTATATTCCAACTACAAAATATGATTCCTCCTAGTTTATTTTGTTTATTGTCTTGCATTTTAAATTAATTTGATACCTTTAATTCATACGGTGCAACAGATACTTCAGGTCTCTGGGTGTTGGGGGAGCATTTACCGCTATTAACTTCTGTTGGTACATCCCTTTTAAAATTGTCCTTAAGCGAAAAGACAAAAAAGTGTGAGTTATTGTGACCCAAAAAAATTTAAAAAGTGATATTACAGTGTCTAAAAATAATGACACTGTAACAAATTAGCCACCTAATGGCGGTAGTTACAAATTTGTTGACTTCCGTTGTTGTTAATACACATTTAGCTCCGCTCCCTTGAGAAATCTTGCAAAAGGGAGATGGGGCCAATTCAAATCCAAATTATATGTATCACAGTTACAGTATATATATATATCTAATTAAGTCTTCGAATTATCTACCATTTACTTATGTAAACAGTTTTTACGTTTGCTTCATATTCAGTAATAATAAACTGCTGGTTGGAAGGGGTTAACCAGAGTCAGACTCCTGGCTGTTTGCCAAGGACCTGAATCTTCTCACCTCTTCCCAAACATAATTAGAGCTAAAGTCTTATATTATGAGTTAGTTTTTTAGGCTGTTATTAACTATTTCCTTATATTTAGCCCCCCCTTCCCCTTCCCGGGGTGGGGGGGGGGGGGGGGGGGGGGAGTCAATCGTTATAATACATTATTACATTCAACCATTTTAACAGTTCCCATTAGATTCAATTGCTGTTACTATGTTAATTCATTAGTTTCTATGTTAGTGTAGAGTCAAATTTTAAAAGACTTTAATTCAAAAGGTTTGTTTTCAAGTCCGTTTGTATTAAGTCCTCCATTCAGCCGCACCCTTGTTGTTCCGTATTTCATTCGGGATGAAACAAAGAATGTCCTTGAATTCACATTCCAAAGAAGATAAGCTGTCTAGACACCAGCATGAGGGAGCTGCGCCATCTTAATATTTTAAAAAGTCATATTTCTCAGCTTCCCCTTCACCGATACCTAGGAATAAAAAGCCTTGTCCTGGCAGTCGTCGTGATTTACTTATCAGCTATCTCTTTTACGATGTCTTGACCATGTTTGTATGCTTCCTCTGGATCAATAAACGCACGTTTGGTACCCTTATAGGTAATCCTCATTTTAGCTGGGTAGACTATCCCAAATCTTACATTTTGATTGCCTTTCAGGATCTGTCATGTTTTAGAAAACAGTTCTCGTTTTTTGATGATTTCTTGAGGATAATCGCTGAATAACTTGATGATCTAATTCCCAAACATCATATTCTTTCCCCATTGAATTCTTTTCATAATATCTTCCACCTCAGAAATGTCACGAAATTTCACTATGATCAGGGGGGGGGGGGGGGCTCCTGCCCTTGATTGTGCTCTTCGCACCCGATGTGCCACTTCTATTTTCGTTTCGGCAGGCAGATTGAGTACTTTAATCTTTAAGTTTAAGTAAGTTGGTAGCGAACTCACGAGGATCACTCCCCTCCTTTCCCTCTGTCACTCCAAATATTCTTAAATTCTGCCGCCTTGAACGTGCTTCCAAATCAAGGCATTTACCAGACATTTTCGCCAATTGCCGCACGACACACTCCTGATCTTTCTTCATTCTCTTCATTTCTTCAGCCATTTGTAGGATAGATTCTTCCATATTTTTCATAGCAGTCTTATATGATGTAATGATTTGGTGAACAGATTCAAACTTCTCCAAACACTCTTCTTCCACCCGATCAATTTTCACAATTAATCCAGTTTCCACATCATCAATTTGTTTATTTAAAATTCTCATTGAGTCAATCCCAATTTCTTATTCCCAATTTCCATGTTCTCCATCATACTTTTATTCCCAGGGGCAACCTCATAACTTAAATCTCTTACCGACTGCTTTATTTCTTCCAGCTCTTTATCCTTTGTAGCCATTTCAGTCCTTGCCCTTGTAGCCATTTCAGAGGCTAATTCAGAGTTTAAGTCTTCAGATAATTGTTGCTTTTTCAAAAGATATTTTGTATCAGATCTTGTAGGGCTTTGGACAGAAATCAGTTTTTTTCATTTAAAAGTACCTTTAAACACCGTTATTTTCGAGGCGATTTCTGATTACCTCATCAGCGTGACGTTAAACAGCTCCGGTAAGTATTTTTAAATCGGTCCCATTTTCCAAACCGGCTTTTTACGTGAAAAATCGCGAATTTTGGGAGCGGCGCTAAATGCAGCGCCTGTTCAGTAAATCATGGCGCCACCGAAAGATTTTTTAAATATATATATACTCTGAACTTTTTTGTAACGTTTATTATGGATCTTACGGAGTAATATGTTTACTTATTTGTGGTGCTGCAGTAAGTAAGAATTTCATTGTTCCAGTTCAGGACATTTGACAATATAACACTCTTGACTCTCGAATATCGGCGGCCTCCTGCTGAACCACTGGCCATGATAAAGAAAAATAGTAAGATTAAATGAGAACTTACCAGATGGAAGTTTGATCTTTATTTTATGAGGAGTTACTGTGAGCGATTACGTGAAGAAACCCCGCCAGTGCACCTGCGCGTCAATCTTCAAAGCAGCAGAGTGAAATCACAGTAACTACAGTCGAAATTATATCGTAAGACTCAGAAGACTAGAACTACCAGATGATCTTTGCGATTATGAGGGCCGGGAGCGGAGGGCACATAATCGCTCACCGTAACTCCTCATAAAATAAAGATCAAAGTTCAAACTGGTAAGTTCTTGTTGAATCTTACTATTTTACTTCGGAGTCACATGAGTGATTCCGTGAAGATTTCAAAGCTCTGTGATTTCATGCCGTAGATCCAGTTCCATACGACACACTGCTTCGGTTGACACAGGATAAGCAAATAATGTATTGAACGTTGTTTAAATTATACAATGAATGTTTTTAACAATAAAAAAACAGTAATAACCCCTGTCTCCCAGGGGAAATTACAAAGGAGAACTCAAACAGAACCCAAAACAGCATGCCCAAATCCTTCCATTGTGAGGACAGGCTTATCATAAAATCGTGAGAAGGTTCCTTCACTGGACCATCCTGTGGCGAGGATTTGGTCTAAAGGCACGTCCTGCACCTTTGCTGCGGACGTTGACGCCGCCCTGGTGGAGTGAGATTTAAACACATCAGTGTCTACTCCAGCAGAATGGAAAACCTGTTTCAGCCATCTAGAATAGTTTGTACTGACACCTTTCTATGAGGTGTTTTGTGGCTGATGAGCATCGCTGTTTCAGAGCCACTGAGACTCTTGGTGACCTTGATATATTGACTTGGGTGCGTAACTACACATAGTTTCAGGTCAATGGGGTACGCTTTACAGCTTATTTTGGTTCCAGCCGTCCCTGACCTGCTTTGTTTGATTAGATCATATACATAAAACGTAATATTATCTACAGAAGAATGCATTATCTACAGAAGAATGCATGCTTTTGCAATGTCTGGACCCGTTGCGCTGACACTAGAGCCATGAGCATGACCACTTTAATCGTTAACTTCTGGAAAGACAGAGATGTAATTGGAGCCCCTTGCCGAACCTGTGTGAGAACTATGCTCCCATCCCAGATTTCCGTATATCTAAGTCTGGGAGGGTTTTTGTTAAACTACCTCTAATGAATCGGGCCACAAATGGATAAGATCCGACAGAGTGTTGTTCCAACCCTTGCTCTAAATACGAGGACAAAGCACTTCGAGCACTATTAATGGCACTATAGCTCAACTGCTCGTCAAAAATGCAATGAGGCAAGGAACTCCAATACATCCGGTATGTCTGCAGTATGATAAGACATATTTGACTGTAAACAGAACATCTCCCATTTATTAATATGAGATATATATTGTTTTTTAGTACTATCTCTCCAGGCCGCCGTAATCACATCCACGGTCCCCGGAACGGTCTGGTCAGAATATGCAAATCAACAGATTAATACGATCATGTAAAGGGTGACTCTCGCCTGTCACAGGGTGAACCAACAAGTTGCTGCATTTGGGGATAGTCATGAATGGCTGTGTCATCAGTCTCAGGACCAATGGGAACCATGGCTGTGTGGGCCAGTCAGGAACTACCAAAACGCCTAAAGCGGAGTTGTGATCTATTTTGGTGAGACATTCTGATGAGGCAGAATGGGGGAAAAGCTTAAAAGAACATACGTCCCCAATGTAGCGAGAATGCATCCACCGCTACTGCCCCTAGATCTGGTTCCCATGAGACGTATTTAGGTAACTGGTGATTTAACCTGGATGCAACAGAGCTATGTCTGGCGATCCATACCGGCTGACAATAATTTTGAAAACTTTTGGATTCAGCATCCATTCTATGTTGTCATTGAATTTACGTGACCTGGTGTCTGCCACTTTCACGTTATCTCTACCTGATAGGGAGATATCTGAGATCCAGATGTTTCTCGTAATGCACCAGTGCCAGATGAGGTTAGCCAGATTGTCACATGATAATTACCTAATTTAACCCATGTGATTGATATATGCAACAGCTGTGGTATTGTCAATCTGAAGCTGAACTTGTAAATCATGCATTGTTGAGCAGTATGCTTCTAGGCCATAGAATGCACCCAGCAATTCTACGTAGTTTATCTCATGCCTCTGCAGGATTAATGCCCCTTGCACGCTCCATCTGCCGCCACAGCTAGACTCGGTATCAGTGGCTCCCCATCCTGAAGTACTCACATCAGTTTGTAAAACTGCAGGTTGTTGAGTCAGAATGTCTCTAGTACATCGTGAGATATGAGCTATTCACCATTGCACCTCGGCGATAGCTTTGGCTGGCAAATGCATTGGTCTATGGAATGACCTGCATGTTCTTTTAGTGCTTGTTCTTTAGCTCATTGCACATTCTGATAGTGCAGAGGTCCGAACTGCACTCCAGGGAAAACTGCCACTAATTTACTAACAACACCGGCTACTCATCGGATGGAGGGCTGTTGTTCTACAGTTTTGGCCGTAGGCAAAGTCACTTGCATGTTAGTTGAATCAATGATGAACCCCAAATAGTCAATCATTCTAGATGGTACTAATTTGGATTTAGTTGGATGGATGAGGAAACCTAACCTCTCAAACAGGTGTTTGGTAACTGAACCGATTCTTCAGCTGCTTCCTGCGTTTTGCCTATGATCAGAACATCATCAAGTATGCCATTACAATGTGATTGTGAGCACGGAGTAGCTCTAATACTGATTTCAACAATTTTGTAAATAACCTAGGGCTGAGGTTAACCCATTGGGCAAAGCTTTAAATTGCCACAGCTGTCTCATCCAAATAAATTTCAAGTATCTACGGTATTGGTGATGAATTGGGACTGAATAATATGCATCTTTCAGATATATGGTTGCCTTATAACACCCTTTTGATACCAGTTACTTAGCAGCACTGAAAGTTTCCATTGTAAATGTTTATACTGGACATAAGAGTTAAGTCTAGTTAGGTCCAGAATGACTCGACATCCACCATCCTTCTTTTGCCTGGGGAATATATTGGACACAAATTGTTGAGGCTGATATGCCGTCCTTTTAATTACCCCTTTTTGGACTAATATTCCAATTTTATCATTCACCTATAGAGTTTCTGGTCTTGAAAACCCAATACCCGACTAGGTGTATTTTGTACGGGTGTACTTCCGAGATAAACTCGATTCGAGACCCCCGGATACTGTCCAATATGAATAGATCTCATGTTATGCAGCACCATCATCATAGAACAATTGCAACCTACCCCCGACCGGTGACCGATCTCTAGAGGATATACCCTGGACTAGTCCAGTACTTATACCTTAATGGTTGCTGGATTCCTCGGTCTCCTGGCCCTGTTTGGGGTGTGCATTGGAGCGTGCCAATGTTTTGGTCCCTAGGTAAGGGATGTATCAGATATTACACTGATAAGAACATATACTGCACTTGATCTTAGCCAAAAGGCCGAGAAGCGATGCGTGTAGCTGGAGTTGCGGGCTTGGACCGTCTGAAAGGGTATGGTTTACGAGGCGGCATCCTGCTCCCAGGATGAGATTTAATGAGGCCGATTGTTTTTGCCTCATTGTCCAGGTCTTTTTCTGGATATTAGAGGATCTGCACAAGGCTGTGAACCATGGGTTGAGCGTAGGCTTGATGGCTATTTCGTGAATAATTAATTTTCAAAAATGGGCATTACACAGCAGGGCCAGCATATCCTGCTGTGTTTTTTTGATAGTGGTGCCCTTGTACCATTTGCCCAAACGCCGTTATTCCAGCTCCAACCAGTTTCAGGACTTTCTGCAGCCTCTACTCATGGGCCCTCATGATGCCCCCATTTGCCCACAGATAGCCTGGTTCACTGTGGGCACTTTGAGCGATGCACAGTTAACAGGTGTCTGATATCTCTGTAAAGTTTCCTCCATTATGGAGTCCTGGAGCTGGTGAGAGGCCATATAGTTAACATTGCTGGCCAGGTTTTCATCCATCTGTTCACCAGTTCCAGCCGGTATGGCAAATTTGCTCGCCACATCCGGCACACCTGGAGCATAGCTCATGTGCTTTGGTGCATGCTCTTCTGCAGTATCACCAACTTCAGGGTCAGAGTCATACACGGAATCAATACACTGGACCTAGCCTACACTAACATCAAGAAGGCATTCAAGGCAGTCCCCCGCCCCCACCTTGGCTCCTCAGACCATATCTCTGTGATGCTAATTCCTGCATACAGGCCCCTGCTGACCCGAGAAAAACCTACGGTGAAGCAGGTTAGGGTCTGGCCAGAGGGAGCTATGACAACACTACAGGACTGTTTTGAATGCACGGACTGGGACATGTTCAAGAAGGCTGCAACTGTCAGCCAACACATCAACCTGGAGGAGTATGCTGCGTCCGTGTCTGCTTACATGGAGAAGTGCATTGAGGATGTCTGTGTCACCAAGACCATCACTGTACGGGCCAACCAGAAACCCTGGATGACCACAGAGGTACGTGCAATGCTGAGAGCATGTAATGCCGCGTTTAAATCCGGCGACGTGGTGGCACTCAGATCCGCAAGAGCCAACCTGAACCGAGTCATCAGGCTGGCCTAGCGTGCCCATGGTCAGAAAACCCAGAGCTTCTTCCATGACCCCAAGAACACCAGGCGCATGTGGCAGGGAATCAAATCAATCACGGACTATAAGACTGCTTCACCACCCTGTGATGACAACATTGAGTTCCTCAATGAACTCAACAACTATTTTGGTCGGTTTGAGGCATTAAATAACACACCTGCAAGCAAAGGTATTCCTCATTGTGAGGAAAAGGCACTCAGTCTTGACATAGTGGATGTTCGGAGGACCCTAAAAGGAGTGAACGCACGAAAGGCGGCAGGCCCTGATAACATACCAGGGCGGGTGCTCAGGGAATGTGCTGATCAGCTGGCACATGTCCTTACGGACATATTTAACACCTCGCTGAACCAGGCTGTCGTCTCATTATGTTTCAAGACTGCCACCATCATACCAGTGCCAAAAAAATCCAACATACAATGTCTCAATGACTACCGCCCTGTAGCACTCACCCCCATAATGATGAAGTGCTTCGAGAGGATGGTCAGGGACCACATTACCTCCAGACTCCCCTCCACACTCGACCCATACCAGTTTGCTTACAGGCCAAACCGCTCCACAGAGGACGCTATATCCTCCGTGCTCCATCTGAGCCTGGAACATTTAGAGGAGAAAAACACCTATGTGCGAATGCTGTTCGTGGATTTCAGTTCGGCATTCAACACCATTATCCCACAGCACCTGATAAGCAAACTGGTTCCATTGGGCCTCGGCACCCCCATGTGTAACTGGCTACTGGACTTCCTCACTGACAGACCTCAGTCTGTGAGGGTTGGAAATAACACCTCCAACACCATCTCTCTGAGCACCGGCTCCCCTCAGGGCTGTGTCCTGAGTCCACTGCTGTTCACCCTGATGACTCACGACTGTTGTGCCAGGTTTAGTACAAACCACATCATGAAGTACGCAGATGACAAAACAGTGGTGGGCCTCATCAGGAACGACAATGAGCTGGCTTACAGGGAGGAGGTGAAACAACTGGCGGACTGGTGCAATACGAACAACCTGATCCTGAATGTCGAGAAAACAAAGGAGGTTATCGTCGACTTCAGGAAAACCCGGCACAGTCCCACACCACTTCACATCAACGACAGCGATGTGGAGGTGGTCAGTAGCACAAAGTTCCTGGGGGTGCAGATCACTAACAGTCTGACCTGGTCGAATAACATCTCATCAACTGTTAAGAGAGCGCAGCAGCGGTTGCACTTTCTGCGCCGGATGAGAAGAGCTCATCTCCCCCATCCCATCCTCACTACTTTCTACAGGGGCACCAGAGAGTATTCTGACCAGCTGTATCTCTGTCTGGTTTGGGGACTGTAGAGCCTCCGACTGGAAGTCTGTGCAGAGAGTGGTGAGGACAGCGGAAAAAATCATCGGGACCTCTCTCCCCTCAATCGGGGATATTGCGACCAAACGCTGCGTGTCTAAGGCCAGCAGTATTATAAAAGACCCCACACATCTCCATCACGGACTGTTCACTCTGCTGCCCTCGGGAAAAAGATATCGCAGCATAAGGAGCAGAACATCAAGATTCTGCAACAGCTTCTTCCCACGAGCCATCAGACTCCTGAATGCCATGTAATGGGCTGCCACCATCGTCTATTTATCCTTTTCATCCATGCCTATCCTTCGGTTAATTTATTGTGTTGCACAGGGAGCCAAATGCAACGTAATTTCGTTTGGAACTGCATATATCAATGTATTTCTAAATGACAATAAAGTTTGTTTGACTTTTGACTTTGACTTTGACTTACTGCCCTGGCTCTCCCAGCTCATGCTCAAGGGAAGTATCATGCAGCCCTTAAAAAGCTGCTGCTGTTATGGGTCCCCATGCAGACTCGTAGGCATATTGTTCTTTCTGCCTGTACAGCTCTTTGCTATACGGACCTCTGCTAGAGGTTGCTGCTGAGAGCTGCTGGGGAACCCTGGGGGTATAAAACCCCAGCTGGAACACCTCCTGGTTGATCATTTTATCTATGAGGTGTTCCATGTTGTCCTGACGTCCCCAACCTTTTTATTGGAAGGAGGGGAGTCTTCTTGGCCTGACTCCACAGAGTCGACAGGCCTGGACAATTTACTCTTTGCCTTCCTCCCGACAGGAGTGGCCACAGTGCTCTGAAGCACTGGAGTTGCTGCCGCTGGCTGAACTGCCGGCAGCTCTGAAGTCGGCGTCTCTGGAGCCGGCGTACACCCGCTGACCATGGCCCCGTGGGTAAGGTTTTACATATATAGGCGACACCCTCGCCTTACTTTCTGTCATTTTTTTCCATTTTTGGAAATGTCCCTGCTGGTTCCTGCAACCAGCCTTACGGGTCCTAGCAAACCGCAGCAAGTTTAAAATACTTACCTGCGGGTGTTTTACTTACTGCTTACTACTGTGAATCACTCACATGACTCCGAAGTAAAATTGAGTGCAATATTTTTCCACCAAAGTAGCATCAGATCATGCATTACAAAATGTAATTTGCTGTTCGTATTGTTTACAATTGAAAGTTCCATAGCCGATTTCTACAGGGTAACAGCTCACTTGCATTTTAATTCTATTTGTACCAGTGATCAAATCTTAACTGCATGCAGAAATATTTTGCATATTATCTTTAATAATCATAAACAATATTTTTATGCTTTTCAAACAATATAGGGCACTCAAGCCAGCAGGTGACACTGCAGAACAGCACCATTATCCCATAAATAAACTGAATACATGAAATGCCAGTATCTAACCTGCATAAAGTTAAAATATTCAATTCTGCAAAACTGGGCTGAACAATATGACCATTCTTGAATGATAGCATGGGAACAATTACTCCAATTTTGATTTATATAAGAGTTGCATATGGGATACAGTGAAGGAATGTCCAGTCATTGCCTTACTGCACTGACATCTTTGATAGCAAGTTCTGAGCTTTATTTTGAAAATGAATGCTGGCAGGACATTTAACAATTGGCGGTGGGAAATAACCGACCACAGTTTCATCTAACTCAAAAACTGCCCAGAGAGGAATATTTACTCCACCAATTTTTGAATTCATTAGAAAAAATTTGCACTATCTTACACCTTGAACATATTATACAGTTTAAACTTTCATCCCAATATCCATTGAAAGTGAGAACACTGTGGTAGCCTGCTTCCAAGTAGATTTTGTATCAACCATCATGCATCATCTCAGCAGCCCTTCATTTTACTCAATTACAAAATATATCTGCATGAAGTTAGGATATGATTCAGGAGGATACAGACAATTGGGCTGTTTCCCTATTATAATTAATGATAAAACTTTCAATTATCATTAATAAAGACAAACATTCAAAATTACTTATCATCAAAAACTATGTTCAAGGTTTTGTCCAGAATAGGCTTCTGGCACAATACTACATCAATTTTCTTTCCCCTTCATTGAGGCACGGTGCTCACAGTGACAAATGTCATATAAAGGAATAATGTCAATATATTCAGATATTGGAGAGTATTAGCAGTGAGCGCCATTTCTAGCCTTTGGTGTTAATCAATATTGTAAATAATTAGCAGGTTGAGGACAATCCTCGTCTTTGATAGCATGTAGACTTTGGCACTAGATATTAGACTTTGGTAAAACTCAGATGGATAGCATTAACAAGCTATGGACTGTAAACTGAAGGTCTGGAGTAACTGAACGATGAGAAGTACAGTTTGAGTTGCTAGAATCTGTCAGTCAAAAAGAAAATACAAGATATACTTTTTCTTTGGCAGTGCCCCGGCATTGAGGATGACTTGTTTCCAGTATGGTTGTGTCGGTCCTGAAGTGACTATCATGAATAAGTGAATTAAGGGCCTGTCCCACCAGCATGCAACTCTATGCGATGAGTGCGACCTAACGTGGTCGCTTGAGCCGTCCGGCGTCGCGGGGCCGATCCCACTTCGATCGCCAGAGCCGTGCGGAATTGTGCGGAGTTCGTCACGACATCGCGCGGGGCTCCGAAAAACTGACCATGTTCAAAAATTCCGCGCGGCAACGGCTTGTCGGCTCGCAGTCGCCTCGACGCATTACACACCGCCTCGACGTCGTGCCTCCGTGACCCTCTCTGTAGGTGCCTCCGTGACCCTCTCTGTGTGTGGCTCCGTGGCCCTCTCTGCGTGTGCCTCTGTGACCCTCTCTGTGTGCCCCTCTCTGTCCTGGCGAACTTACCTTTAAGACTTTGCTCCAAGTTCGCCTCACTTTGCGCCGCGTTGCGCCACTCACCCGACCTCGCTACCGGTTTGGTCGCGCTTGCCGCATGCAGGCGCATGCTGTTGGGAACGGCCCTGTATAGGGATCACCCGACCTCCGCGCGGCCCCCGCTTCTAGTTTGATCGCGCTCATCGCATGGAGTCGGCTGCTGGTAGGACAGGCCCTTTACAAGCATGAGTAAGCCACTCACCCCTCTAGCCTGGTCTGCTATAAATAAAATCAAATCCAATCTAATTTTAAGTTCCATATTCCTGTCTACCTGTAGTAACCTTTCAAGCCCAGGCAACATTTTTCCTCTTAAAAAATCATGGAGTTGTTCACATTGGAAACAGGCCCTCCAGCCCATCGAGTCCATTTGCCTGCTATCCATACACCCATCTAAATGTCTTTTAACAGTTATAATTGTATCTGCTTCTATAGCTCCCTCTGGGTTCACTGAACGACTGCCAATACATTTTTCTTCTAATGGAGAGCAATGTTTGTGCACAAATATGGTCTCACCATTCTACTATATTAACTGAAGCATGCCCTTCTATTTTTTAATCCAATTCTCCGAGCGACAAACAATAACAGCATCAGCTTTCCAAATGACTAGCTCTCTGTGAATGATGCTCCTGGATCCCTCTACATCTAGATCTTTACAAATCCCATCGTATGAAAAACACAAGGCTCGAAGGGCCGAATGGCCTGCTCTTGCACCTAATTTCTATTTCTACATTTCCTTTTTATATTTCCTTGCAAAGTGGATCATTCCATATTTTCCTACCATTTATTACTTCATTTGCTGGACCTTTGTCCAGTCACTTAGCCTATTTACATCCCTTTGTAACCTCCCTATATCCTCCTTGCAACTAACTTTCCCACCTATATCATCGGCTTTGTAATGATGTTAACCAAATGCCCAGTGCTGTCCAAGTCATTTATACAAAAATATACAAAATTGAGGCATCAGCAATCGCTGTGGCACACAACTCATTACTTTTTATGCTAAAATCTGTTTTCTGCTTGCCAGCCAATGAAGCCAACGTAAGAATAATGCTGTTCCACAGATGGGGCAGGTGGTGCCTGATAGAATTGGCAGGTGGGTAGTTTTTGAAGTGGCGTGGTCCTTCCACTGTTTATGCTCCGATTACGCATTCGTGATAAAGCTATGTTTTAATTCATTCAGTGTTTTTAAAAAATCATTTACAGGATGCAAGATATGCTGTAAAGGTCAGTGAAATATAGCATGGAAAAAGACACTTTGGCCCACTGAGTCCGCAGTGACCATAAACCATGCTTTTTACATTGATCCTACGCTCACCCCTTTATTCTGCCCACATTCCCAACAACTCCTTCTCAGAATCTATTTCACCTAAAATCTATGGGCAATTTACAGTGGCTAGCTAATCAACCAGCTTACAATCTTTTGGAATGAAGGAAGAAATAGGAGCACCTGGAAAAAGTACAAATACCATGTATAGGCAGCACCGGAAACAGACACAAAGTGCTGGAGTAACTCAATGGGTCAGGCAGCATCTCTGGAGAACACAGAGAGCTGACATTTTGGGGCGTGACCTTTCTTTGTGTGCTTTTTTTTTGTAAACCAGCTTCTGCAGTTCCATGTGTCATCATCAAACATGGCTATCTGGAACTATGAATTAGCCGCCTCAGCTGCACTCATTTCCTAACCCTCGCTGTCAGTGAACCAACGAAGTTTGCAGAAGTTATTCTTGAAGGAAGTACGAGTTAACTACATTGCTGTGGGTTTGGGGTTACATGCTAGCCAGATCATGAAAAGACAGCAGATTTCATTCCCAGAAGTGAGCCAGATGGGTTTTTATGACAACTAGAAGTTTCAGCTTTAAGGTTTATTTAATTATATCAACTGAAATTCCACAGCTGCTGTTCAGTATTCACTATAGTCCTCAGATCAATATTTCAAACTTCTAGATACAATCGTGATACGTTCATAGATCATAAGAAATAGGAGCATAATTATTCATTCGGCCCAGCAAGTCAGCTAAGCCATTCGATCATTGCTGATCAATTTTTCTCCCTCAACCCTATTCTCCTGCCTTCTCCTTGTAACCTATGTCACCATTACTAGTAAAGAAACTATCAATCTCAGCTTTAAAAATGCCCAATGATTTGGCCTCCAGTCATCTGTGGTAATGAATTCCAGATTCACCACCCTATGGCTAAATAAATTCCTCATCTCCATTCCAAAGGTACGTCCTTTTATTCTGAGGCTGTGCCCTCTGGTCCTAGACTCTCCCATTCCTGGAAACATCCTCTCCATATCCACTTTATCTAGGCTTTCCATTGTTCAGTTGCTTTCAGTGCTACTTCATTATTTACCTCTCTCAAAGCTGTTACAAATTATCTAGTAATATTGAGTAGAAGCCAATCAAATTGGTAAAAATAGATTGTGCTATTCCTCAACATTAGATGAATTTGATTTTTAAAGGCACAAAATATGATGTTGCTCTCTAAGCTTAATGTGCCTGGCATTTAAGAAGTGTTTTGCAAATCAAAACTAACTAACAAAAGCTAATTGTATAGTTGCCTTGTTTTCTTCATTAATTTCTGATTGTGGATGATCAGCCATGATCACATTGAATGGCGGTGCTGGCTCTAAGGGCCGAATGGGCTACTCCTGCAACTATTGTCTATTTCAGTCTCATTCTCTCAAGCAAATAAATACACAGCCTCTGCTTGGGAAAAATACTCTAAATAAAACTTTTGAAATTTGACCACTGGCACTAGTTAAATGAAGTAGGCAGACCTTAAATCATAGTTCTAGGACATCTGCTCGTATTAAATACCTATAAGTTAAAGGATTTCAAAATAAGCCAAAGTTATTCCCCCTGGAATAAAGAAGGTTGTTGGGAGTGTACAAATCATGAGTAGTTTTGATAGGGTAAATAGGGAAAAAATATTCTCAATAATATATGGTTTGAGAACCAGTGCACATTTTTCTTTAAATGGGCAAAATATATATGGCGGGGGGGGGGTATGAGGACAAATATTTTACTTTGAGGGTGGTTATGAATTGGAATTCACAATATGTAAAGTTGGTGAAAACAGAATCAATTGATGCCTAAGGAAGGGAAATAGATGAGCACCTGGAAAATAATAATAGTTTTGGGGAGATAGTGTGACTATGGGACATATTCCTCAATTAGAAGTTAGCTTAAACTTAAAAGGTTGACTGGATTCCTTTGTGTTATAACAATTCTATGACTGTTGAAAATGGGGCTCTGGAAAGACTGAGATCTGGAGCAATGGCATGTAGCACATACAGCACTACAATGTGTGTGAGTATTGTCACCCATTGGCAAAATCTAGATAGTAGAGTGCATTGTTGGTAACTATAATAAGTGCATGGAACCAGATGATGAGACATATAATCCAGCCAAAGGATGACTTTTTTTTGCCCAAGATGATATCAGATATAAATAAATTTGAGCACTTAGTGCATTATGTTGTGTTTTATTCAGAAAAGTACTGACAAACGCCCAGTTAAAACTGGCTCATTTAGTATAGTTAGAATAAGTTCCAACTAGTAAAAGCACATTAGGAAGATCTTCTGAACACACTCATTAACCTTTAAACTTAGACCCAGGAAATATTAATCTTAGCTTGATGACTTCAAATCAAGGAGTTCAAAAGCAACCTTTCACTTCAAATTTTCTTGACGTCAGAAAAATAGTTTACAACCGGATTTTGACATTGAGCAACATGAATAACCACACATGTGAATCTGTCGGAAAGTTTTGCAAGGAAACGGTCTCTATTTCACGGGAAATGCATAATTCAGTAAATTGAAAGTAACAAGCCAGAAAAATATCACACAGAAATGATAGCATTCTAGGCCAAGGGCTAAAGTGCAGATACCAACCTTCAAGGCTTTTCTCCCTGCTGATACCCTAACTTGGTCCACTAACCAGGCAGGTCTGTGCAATGGACACTGCCTAATGTGATGCAGAATTTAAAACATGCAGATGCTAGAAATCAGTATATAAAAACAGGAAATGCTGGAAACATTCAGCAGGTCAGTTAGCATAGCTAGAAAGAGATGTTAAGAGACAGTTAATGTTTTTTGGTTAAAGATCCTTCATCAAGAATTGGGAAGGTAAAAAAAGTGTATTAAATTGTAAGAAGGATGAGGAAGGGATGATAAGAGAAAGGAAATCTCCATCAGGTGAGGCAAGGATTGCCTTATGCATGATCTATAAACAAGATCATCTGGCGGATGGGTTAATGGAAGCAGTTAGGGAGAAAGAATATGGTCCTTGTGAATATGTTATGTAAAAGCTACAGAAACTAGGTCATTTGGACATTGACAACATTGACAGGGAAGTGCAGAAGTTGTAAAGATCGACAAAATGCTGGAGTAACTCAGCGGGCAGGCTGCATCTCTGCAGTTGCAAAATATAAGGTTGCAGGAATGGCTAACAGGCCAGGCTGTGCTACTGGAGAGGGAAAAAATGAATAAAATTCAGAGATGGATGACATGGCCCATTTTGATACAATCAGTTACCTGACCTGTTGAATGTTCCAGAATCTTTTTAATATGACTCCTCACAAAATGTAACCGCATATTGTCTCTCAACTATATTAAATTATTTAATCCCAAATTCATATCTTTGACTATTTTTCATAGAGTGCTCCACTTTCCATGGCACTAAGTTTATTATTTAAGTTTAGGTTACATGTAATATTTTACACAATTAGAAGCTTTTAAAAAAAAACTATTAAAAAAAATTACCTCTCCCATTAGCTCAATTGGTGCCTTTTTTTCTTCTCCCGAGTTGCTTTTACCATCAATATCATCATCATCGTCTTCTTCACTATCAGTTAAATTATCATCGCCTTTGCTATGTTCTAAAGTTCTGTTTGCATTACTTGTGGTTGGTTCAACAGGAGAGGTGTCCAAGGCTTTTGCTTCTTTTGTGTCTGAAGAAGTTGTGCTCATTTTTATATCTACAATATAGGGCAAAAAACACATTGTAAACTAAGGTCCACTTTGCGATCATTACCTTATAGGCAAGTGGTTTATAATCTTGCAATTTTAAATTTTAGTACAGTAAACACAATCTTTTTACAAATTATTTTTCACTTTCCCTCCAGTAGGCTAATAAGATGATCTTCAGAGGCCAAGCAACAATTTTTGTATAAAGGCCGAAACAATCAATGGTTGCACCAATTGCGTCTTATTGTTAACATTGTTGAACGAACCCAAACCTGGCGTTATCCCAACATGTTCACTTTCAAGTGGGTATCCAGGATGCATTCAGGAACATGAACTTTAGCTGGTTGATCTCTATGCATGAAAGACAATTGTGATTAACCTGCCTTTGATAATCTAATTCAGCTAACTTCATTTTTAGTACTAAAAATTAATCACTTAGATGAAGAGTTGCTTTGGAAATTGCATTTTTAATCAGTGCATGATTAAAAAAATATATTGTTCAGGGAGTAGAGCTAAAGAAAAAAAAATTTCAAATCTAGCTAAGACAGCAGGGATGTTTTAGAGCCAATCACACAGCACAGCAACAGGCCATCGGGTCCATGTTTCCACATTCCCAACAACTCTTCCCCTAGATTCTACACTCAACTATACACCAGGAATTAGTGGGTTAGCATATGATGAGCGTTTGACAGCATTGGGCCTCTACTCGCTCGAGTTTAGAAGGTTGAGGCGGAACCTCAATGAAATTTACAGAATAATGAAAGGCATAGATAGAATGGATGTGGAAAGGATGTTTCCACTAGTTGAAGAGTCTAGGACCAGAGGTTCATTAGTCAGTGTTAATCTGTGGAATTAATTGCCACAGAGGACTGTGGATATTTTTAAGGAAGAGATTGACAAAATTTTGATTAGAACAGGTGTCAAAGGTAATGGGGAGAAAATGGGATTAGGAGGCAGAGATCTCAGCCAAGATTGAATGGCAGAATAAACCTGATGGGCAGAATGGCTTAATTCCACTCCTATAACGTGAACTAGGGGTAATATACAGTGGCCAATTAACAGATCGACCGAGAGTCATGGTGGTGCCCCAGTGCTGATAGTCATTAATGAATTAAGGATAGTCATTGTTGCTAATTAGTACTGATCAAAATCTGTCAACGAGGAAGTCATTCGTTATTATGCATCTGTACGCTGTGAATGGCTCGATTATAATCATGTATTGTCTTTCTGCTGACTGGTTAGCATGCAACAAAAGCTTTTCACTGTACCTCAGTACACATGACAATAAACTAAATTCAAATAGATTGCACAGGGCGGCACAGTGGCGCAGCGGTAGAGCTGTTGCCTTACAGTGCCAGGGACCCAGGCTCAATCCTGACTACAGGTTTTTGTGCGTATGGAGTTTGTACATTCTCCTTGTGACAGCATGGGTTTTCGCTGGCTGGGACAAAGACCCATCATTTATTTATTTGCCTCTGTACTCCACAATTTGAGATTTGTAATAGGTGGAACTGAAACTAACCGTCCAAAAGATTTATTGGTGAGCAATTACTGCTTGATAGCACTATCACTGCACTTTGCCATATTCCTGGCCATTTTGAGATGACAATCTGCCAGCATCGCAATCCCGCCTCACTCCCCATTGATTCCCTGCTACACACCTGACCCTGACCCTCAATGCATTCCAGCCACACACCTGTCTTCACTCTCATTGTCAAATGTAGCCCAGCACCCCAACATTCGTCTAGCCACATCCCCAGCACTGCTCCTGTATCCTAAACAGTATTAGTCCTTCACAACTGAGCAGATAATGATTATGTCAAAATAAAAATAGGTTAAAACAGTTAGAAATATTTCATTCAAGAATGTTTATCCATTCCGATCAGGTGAAAAAAAAATTGTTGGACAAATTTGTCATCTTGGAGGAACTATTTGAAAGTGAAGAATTAGAAGCTTGGAGCAATCATGATGTTTTAAATAACAAATTTAATCCGGCAATTAGATATCTACTAGATTTGATGCAATTGTGCATGTATTTTAATAAAGAATGGTTCACATAAACTTTTAAAGAGGTGTATAATGTTTTGAAAATGTTTCACCCATCCATCCAAATCTTTTTGTGATATACAGTGTCCTCCATAATGTTTGGGACAAAGACCCATCATTTATTTATTTGCCTCTACTCCACAATATGAGATGTGTAATAGAAAATAAATCACATGTGGTTAAAGTGCACATTGTCAGATTTTAATAAAGGCTTTTTTATACATTTTGGTTTCACCATGTAGAAATTACATAGTCCCCCCCCCCCATTTCAGGGCACCATAATGTTTGGGACACATGGCTTCACAGGTATTTGTAATTGCTCAGGTGTGTTTAATTGCCTCCTTAATGCAGGCATAAGAGGGCTCTCAGCACCATCTTTCCATCACCTTTGGAAACTTGTATTGCTGTTTATCAACATGAGGATATGTATATAACATATATACCATAAGCCATTATGAGACTGAGGAACAAGAATAAAACAGCCAAACCTTAGGCTTACCAAAATCAACTGTTTGGAACATCATTAAGAAGAAAGAGAGCACTGGTGAGCATACTAATCGCAAAGGGACTGGCAGCCAAGGAAGACCTCCACAGCTGATGACAAAAGAATTCTCTCTATAATAAAGAAAAATCCCCAAACACCTGTCCGACAGGTCAGAAACATTCTTCAGGAGTGGATTTGTCAATGACCACTGACTTCATGAACAGAAATAGAGGCTGCACTGCAAGATGCAAAACATTGGTTAGCCGCAAATATAGGATGGCCAGGTTACAGTTTGCCAAGAAGTACTTAAAAGAGCAACCACAGTTCTGAAAAAAAGGTCTTGTGGACAGTAGATTTAAGGGCCTGTCCCACTTGGACAACCTAATCCACGAGTTTAGAAGACCCTAGACGAGTTGAAAAAAATGTCAAGGTCATGTTGACTTGCCGAAATAAAAGACCTTCTACGACCATGCCAATGACCTCCTATGACTATGTATACCACCTCCTACGGTCCCCCCCTTGACCTTAGTCTTCCACACCTAAGACCAACTACGACTAACTACGAGTGGAAAATGATCACATGATAAAATATTGTCATGTTTGCATTTTTTTCTTTGGCCAGTTACCGTCCTACGACTACCATCACAGCCTACTACGACCTACCTACGAGTAAATAGTATCAATTTTTTCCAATCCGACCTTTTTTTAGTCTTGGACATTTTTTATCAGGCTGGAAAAAAACGTTGCGACCTACTTGAGGCCACGAGTACGCAGAGACCACTCACGAACATGAGGAAGAGTTACAAAGACCCCCTACGACCTCGTGGCGATCATGCTGCGAGTATGAGTCAAGGGAAAACTATGCAGAGGTCACCAATTAGGTCGTGAAAGTGGGACAGGGGCTTAACTTTTATCAGAGTGACGGCAAGAGCAAAGTATGGAGGAGAGAAGGATCTGCCCAAAATCCAAAGTATACCACCTCATCTGTGAAACACGGTGGTGTGGGTGTTATGGCCTGGGCATGTATGGCTGCTGACGGTACTGGCTCACTTATCTTCATTGATGATACAACTGCTGATGGTAGCAGCATAATGAATTCTTAAGTGTACATCATATCTGCTCAAGTTCAAACAAATACCTCAAAACTCATTGGCCGGCAGTTCGTTCTACAGCAAGACAATGATCCCAAACATACTGCTAAAGCAACAAAGGAGTTTTTCTTGAGTGGCCAAGTCAATCACCCGATCTGAACCCAATTGAGCATGCCTTTTATATGCTGAAGAGAAAACAAGCATAAGCTGAAGATGGCTGCAACACAGGCCTCGCAGAGAATACACCCAGCAACTGGTGATGTCCATGCATCACAAACTTCAAGCAGTCATTGCATGCAAAGGATATGCAACAAAATACTAAATATGATTACTTTAATTCACATGACATTGCTGTGTCCCAAACATTATGGTGCTCTGAAATGTGGGACTAGGTATAAACACTGCTGTAATTTCTATGTGGTGAAACCAAAATGTATAAAAATGGCCTTTATTAAAATTTGACAAAGTGCACTTTAACCACATGTGATTTTTTTCTATTACAAATCTCAAATTGAGGAGTACTGAGGCAAATAAATAAATGATGGGTCTTTGTCCCAAACATTATTGAGGGCACTGTAGTTATTTTAAATTTTCAGAAGATTCTCTGCAGAGCATTCTGAATTCATCGTAAAAATCATTGAAATTCAAGGTAGAACAAGAGATTAACAATGAATCATAAGTATTAAACATAAGTATAATGTCAGGCTGGATGGTGGGAAGTGTTCAGTAAATTAAGTTCCAGAGCTTTTATGTCCAATGATTATTATTCACTAATATTGTATTAAGGAATTATGGGCAGTATCACACTAGATTCACGTCTTGCAGGATGCCCACAGTTGATGTTAACTTTCTCAGCTGAGCAACATGCAACTTCCTACTGGCACTGCTGCACAACCAATCCGCAGGACAACTGGGCCTGAGTGGTGACTTGTTGTCAGTAGCAGAAATTAAGCCTCTCCATGTATTACACTGCCAACATCTTATGCTGTCAGATACCAAAGCAAATCACTCACCATGTTATTGAAAGTTAGGGTAGTCCTTACATTTCAACAGATGATACTTCAATGATTGACAGACAGCTGAGGAGCCAGATTTGAAGTGCATTTGGCCCATCAGCCAGTGCTGGGTCCAGCATGGAGCACTAGAACAAATGAACCTCTGTTTGATCTCCAGCATGTTCTTTATTTCTGGATCACGCTGACACATGTCCTGCAGGTAACTGCATATTTCTAAAGATCCTGCCTCATATATTCTTTTAAAGCTAATGATGGATAAGTTTCACAATGTTTTTCCATCTCTTTTGAATTGCTTTTCTTGTTGTTTTATTGCGGCATCTTAATCACACTGCTCACGGTGCAGGTATAAAATCATTCAAACTTTATCTTGTTTAGATCAGACATTATGAGACTCGCGGTAATCAAGTCAAGAGGAATAATATAGTAGAACCAAGTCAGAGCTAGGATAAAATAATTATCTTACATTGGAATAGAAGACATATATTGAATAATGTACTTTATTGAATTTTAAATTTTGCTTGTAAAACTAGATACACTACAAAGCACTACCTCAGATAGGAAAAAAATCCCTTCAGCAGCAGGTAATAAGGAGGTTAATAAGCTAGATGGGCAGCATATACTTACTAAAACTCTGTGTGTGTGTGTCATTTCGCCTTTAATTCACATCTCGAAAACCCAACACCGAAATGGTGAATTTGTTTACATATTCCGGTAGAGAATTACCTCATGATTTCAAAAACCCCTCATCTGTAAGTTTGGTTAATTATTTCCCGAATTTTTCACCAACATTTTTCACAAATCTGACTTTTTTTTCAAGTCTAACCGCTGTCCAGCTGATTACGTCACAATGTCTTTGCTCGTGGCCCACCTGGCTTGTGGCCCCGGCTCTGGATTAAAGAAGCTGCTGTCAACGCGCAGGCGCACAGTTTTCCACTTGTTACATCACCACTCCCCCCCCGTTCTTCAAAAGGCGCAGCAGAACGAGCAAGTACTGCAGATCCAGAGGTCACGGGCGCTCATTGGCTTGCTTTTGAAGAACTTTCTCCTCACAGCCTGCGCAGCGAGTGAAGTCATGCCCCTCCCTCCCACTGCTAACCGCACGCACTGCAAGTCACGCCACCCAGCCACACCACTCGCAAAACCTTTGAAAAAAACCACGTTGTCTTCTTGCTCGTGCTGCTGGGATTATTGCGTTCGAGAACCATTCCTCACCTGACGACATGCCCTCCACCCCTCAAACTCTCCCCCCGTTCCCTCTCTTCCCCCTCACGCTCCCTCTCGCCCCCCTCTCTCCCCCCCATCCCTCTCTGTGCCTCTGCATCCTGTCCCTCTCTCTGCCTCTGTGTCTCTCTCTCCCCATTACCCGCTTCCGCACCTCCTCTCTCCACTCCACTCTCCCTCTACCCACCCTAGCCCCCTCTATCCCCCTCCTCTCCCCTCTCTCCCCTCCTCTCTCTTCCCCCTCCCCCTCTCTCCCTGTCCACTCTGTGTCTCTCCCCTCCCCCTTCCTCCCCTGCTCTCTCTCCCCTCCACTCTCTCTCCACCCCCACTCTCCCCTCCAACTCCACTCCCCTCTCTCCCCCTCACCCCTCCTCCACTCCCCTCCCCTCTCACCCCCCCTCCCCTCCACTGTGTGTGTGTGGGGGGTGGTTAGTGTGTCTGTGATGCCGCAGCCCCCCTGCAACCGCGCGTTGAGGGGACGGGACCCGACGGGTCCTCCTTGGTCTAGTATCATTTAAAAAGCAAAATTATCAATACACTATTACTAAAATGATAAAGTGCAAGCCTATAAAAACATCACTTGGCTAACGCAAGACACCTCTCTCCAAATGGAGTCAATTACAGCTGGAGATATGTTATATCAATTGTTTCTAATTCCAACATTCAGGAATGTTAACATTATGTAAAGAATTTCAACTTAAAGTCCTGTGAGCTGTTTGGAGGTGCACTCCAATACTCCCTTGCTTTGTTGGGGCTTGCTGCATCCAGCAAAATTTTGCCAATACAATCAACTGAATTGTTGTTTGAGTATCCAATGGCAGTTTGCACTACTTTTCTCGCAGCTGTATGCCCCTCATTGTATCAGCTTTGACATTCTTGCAAGGCTGACAGGAGTTAGGAGACCGGTGTATGGGGATTTTGTCCACCCATTTGTCCAGCAAGGTGGGTAAAAATGACAGGCACACCAGACCTTCACAAATGCCTTACTACCACTATTGCAATTTCTAGGTGTGATTGCAGAGAGGTTATTCATTAAGGAAATGATATTTTGCAGTTCCAGTAAAATTCTGTGCTATTAGGTTGAGCTGTTGATATCACTATGGTGCATTCGATGCTGCCTGCAATCTATGTGAAGCACTTTGCTAATGCAGTAACGCGACACATTTGGAGCTGAAACCGGTGTCTGTAAAAGCAGTGCAAGGTGGGTTTAACTATAACTATTGCAGGCAATGTGGCCAAGGCACTACTTGGCATGTCATATATGGCAGATATCTACTTGGAGGAGGTGGAAGATTGCAACCTTCACGTGGTCGGCCCTGTTTCGACAAGTGCAATCAACCCGGCGGGCACAATCAAATAGAACAAGTTGTCCTACAACTTTGGGCTGTGCACACCATACGTAAGAAGAAGAAGATCTACTTGGAGAAACCCATTTTTCATTGGTAGTGACCTTCAAAATAGTTGTCATATGAACTCTACTCTTGAAATGTCCTTCTGACCCGAGCTCTTCTCAAACTCTTCCTCTCCCTACTTGCTCATGTGTTTGGCCCCACATTTCTCTCTTCCCCACCTCCTCTTTTATCATGTTGAGGGCCAGTTCAGCTATTTCTCCATAAGGGGGTGCAACAAACAACTCCAAAAATGCCCTGTGTCACAATTCAAAAACCTAAAGGCACAAGTTTCCTTTCAAATAGTATATTTTAAACAGTTCTTCCTACTGTGAGAATTCTAGTTTACCCATGCATGGTTAGCACATAATTTGCTGTCAATTTAAAGTTACATATTGACGGAGTCATAATTTCATAAACACATGCTTTTCAACTTGCAGCATAATGCAAATCATGGCATATTTGTAAACTCACAGTCTCTAATTATAGTGTGAGGTTTATTGGTACCTGTGGCACCCAAAAAATAAAAATCATACATTATACAGTTTAACTTCAGACATGGATTTCCAAATGCTGACTATCTCTTAACTGGATGTAGGAATAAGGTTCACAGATCACCATATCCGTTTTCGATTTCTCAACCAAATTTGACAATGCTAATTACTATATGCTCAAGAAAATCTGTCTGATTTTAATTGGAATCATATTGTACAATTCAGAAAAGGGAATTTAGAAATCAAAATTAAGAACTTGTGGTCATCTGATACAGCAACAGACCCAAGTAAATATCCAAAATGTAACTGCGAGAGTCAATATTAAATTTAAATACGAAATAAAATCAAAGCTTGAGAAGCTTAAATAATGAATTAAAATAAGAACTCGAATCCCAGTTTTAAGCTGGAAATTTGATTCATTTTGCAATGCCATGTCATGAGTGGTAAACTGAAAAACAAAACAAAATTTCTGTATTAAGCAGTTGAAAGAAAGAACTGAAAAGATTCATTCTGAAGATCAGGAGAAACAGGTTGCTCTCCATTCACATTAAGATTCAAATCAAATCGGACCCTTAGGTGAAGCCTCTCTCAATCTGCTTTCCTGCATAGCCCCAAGTGAAATTGTATTCTTCAGTGCCAATTCATTTTCAGGTATAATGGAGTTTCATTATCCCTCGAAAGAGAAATGAAATGCATAAAATATTGCATTACAGAGCAATACTCAGGGTTCAGTTCAGCAAAAAATAAAATGGTTGAAATCCGTCTGCGCAAGTGAAACTGATATCGTGTGAAATAACCTAGAGCTGATAGATTACCGTTCATCATGGATTTATCAGGCTGCTTCTTAACATCCTTTTTTTGTTCTTTCCTAGAAAATCTTTTTGATCCTTTTAACTTCTTCATTTCATCACTTCATGATAGGAGGGTTACCGATAACAAAATAGAATACAAGTCATTCAAAATGTATGAAATATCCTTCTGTAGAAAGACAGAATTCTCTAAAGGTTAGCTAGCATCTGTGGAAAGAAAGACAGATTTTCAACTTTTTGTGTCTACGGTTTAAACCAACATCTGCAGTTCCTTCCTACACAAGACAGATTTAACATTGAGTTGAGATTAACTTTAATCAATCTGGAAAAAAAAAGGTAAAAAGAGGATGGAGGAATTGTGAACAAAATAAAAGGGAAGATATGTGAAGATGAGGAAAGATATGATAACATGTAGCAACGGTGTTGGTTAAAAAGAAGATGATGAAGAGATTTCTAGAGCAGGTGTAAATGGAAACAAATGAAGCCTGAAATACCAGAGGAGAGAAAACAATACGGAATACTGATAATATGAGATACACAACTAAAATGTGCAGCTTAAAAGTGCAATGTGTTAATTCAGAAATTGAAGGCTTGTTCCTCGAGCTAAGATTAAGCTTCTTTGTAATAAGTAGAACTAACCCACTGAGTTACTCCAGCATTTTGTGCCTTCATTGTAATAATCTAGGTCAAAGGGAGTGGCATGGAAAATTAAATTGACAGATATCTGAAATTTCAGGATCACCCTTGCCGATAACGTAGTCACACAATCCGCATTTAGTTTCCTCAATGAAGAGATGATCACATTGTGTGAACTGAACATAGTCTAATGTTTTGCGAGCATTACAAATAAATTGTTGTTTCATTGCAGAGTTCTTAGAGCCGAGGACATTAGGAAAGGTGAAAATAAAAGGGTAGGCATTGCATCTCCTCTAATTAGGAATATGCTATAAAGAACAAGGTGAAGATCACAAGGTGAAGGGTCACAGTCTAAGGATAAGGGGGAATTCCTTTAGGACCGAGATGAGGAAAACATTCTTTACACAGAGAGTGGTGAGTCTCTGGAATTCTCTGCCACAGAAGGTCATTGAGGCCAGTTCATTTGCTATATTTAAGAGGGCGTTAGATGTGGCACTTGTGGCTAAAGGGATCAGGGGGTATGGAGAGAAGGCAGGTACGGGATACTGAGTTGGATGATCAGCCATGATCACATTGAATGGCGGTGCAGGCTCGAAGGGCCGAATGGCCTACTCCTGCATCTATTTTTCTATTTCTTCTACGTTTCTAAGATGAAGATGGAGAACTGGTCCACAGTGATCTGGATGGGACCATCCCTTTGCAATGCTGAGACAGAAGCAAAGAGAGATTAGGATATGTAACTGGTTGTGGCATCACTTTAGATATAGAGGAAATTGTGGAGCATGACCCATTGAGACAAAGATATGCAAAGAGACATGATAGCTGGGAGAATAAAATAGACTCATTACATGCGTGGTAGGATAAACTGTAGCTAATCTATTGATTTATATTGGACACTGATCGCTAACCTATCATCAGAAATGGACAGAGGGTTCCCAAAAGGTGGAAAATGACAGCAAAGGTGATAAAACTTGAGTTCTGTACGAGTGCTAGAAGCAGCACCACTACAGTCATCAATTAAAGAAAGGTGACGGAATGAGAATGAAGTAGAATAGAAACAATAAATATTGCACGTATTCTACGAAGTAACATGATCTCATACTGGCCTTTGTTATTATATAATGTAGTTCTGTGGCGAGTTAATGGACAGGGGAGGTAATAAGTAGTGCCATTGACCTTTCAATCAGCCTCTGCAGGATAAAGATCAGTTTGCCAAATACCATTCAGCAGCCCTGAAGACAATATTGAGGTGGTCTAATGTTGAGCATGATGCTGCAACTTTAAAAAAGTTTGTCACAGCAGCAAATGCACAAACAGCAATCTTGACCAAATGTTGCTATATGCCCAAGGTGTGGCTATGTCACAAGTACCTTGAGTCAGAGTCCCATGTTTTACACATATGTACGTAATCCCTCATTTTAGACAGAAACTTTGCTTAGGGCTGATGTATATTACTCCAGCTGTCCAACAATGCCAGTCATGCTTGCCATCTTGCACAGCCGCTGGAGATACAAATTGTGTCTAACCTCTTCAAATAACACCAGAAAAGTGGGATACGCTGTGCCTTCAATAGTCTGCCACAGCTTGATGCAAGTTCTCCCCATGAAGTGGAGTAATTACATTGTTTGGAAACACTTCCCCCTTATCAGCAATGTAGTCATGTCTTCAAATCTGTCTGTTAGGTTCAGCTGTTGATAAGAGCACATAAAATAACATCCCATAAATATGCTGTAAAAAGCGCAGTCAGCTTGACATTGATAAAGTGCCTGTGTGTATTTCTGTTGTGACTGCCACTTGATCAATTTGACACAGGTACATCATGGCTCCAGACCAAGTTTTCCAGCATGATTGATTTTCTAGACACATCTCGCTCTCTTTCGTTCTCTCTCTTTTTTTCCTTGGGGCAGCTGAGGGAGATATGTTGTTTGACGTTGCATTAAGTTAGGAAGGGAAGGAAGTTAAAGTAAGAAATAAAATACCTACTTTGAGTCTACAAAAGTAAGACAAGGAAACCAAACTGCAAACAATGTACAGATGGGATCTCATCAAGGCCCTAAACATGTAATGGGATATTCTTGCTTCTGTACTCATATCTTCTGATGCAGAGGATTCAAAGAGAAACAGTAGGGAAGACATAATTGGCATAAGTGATCTTTGAGTGACAAAAGTAATGGCATTGTTCTTCCAAATATTGAATTGGAGAACCCACACGAATCATCCAAGAATGTTATAAAAGCTACTTCTGACAGCATAGAGGCCATTAAATCAGTACGGGTGTCCGGCATTACAGGGAGAAGGCAGGAGAATGGGATTAGGTGGGAGAAATAGATCAGTCATGTTTGAATGGTGGAATAGACTTGATGGGTCGAATGGCCTAATTCAGCGCCTATCACGTGACTAGAGCAGGACGTTAAAAAACTCTGAAATAGGCAGGCAAAAAGGCATAATAAAATTACAAAAAAGGCACGAAAAGCCATTTATTGACAAAAAAGGCATAAAAAGGCATGTATTTCCCCCACCAAAATATGGTTAAAAATGATAACATAATGGTATTCTACATTAAATGACCAAAGTTGTCTGGTTGCACATAATTACTAGCATTTTTACCAAATTATCCAGTGTTAAACTATGCTGTCTGTCAGACAGAATAGGCTTCGGTTGTGAGAAACTTCTTTCTACCTCAGCTGAGGTCACTGGTGCATACCCGAAACAAGCTACCAACTCTATATTCATGTCGATATCTTGTGCATTACAACTACCTTTGAGAATTTTCCCTATGTTTTGTACTTCTTCAAGATCTTTATTAGCTAAATTCACTCTCTCACATTCTCTTTATCTACATCGCCAGGAACTTTATGAATATCGTCAGTTACTTTGTTGAAAACCTGCAAGTTATTCACTAATGTTTCGCCACGTTTCTCAAGGGAAGGGATAACTTGTGGGAAGTTTGCAAAATTGGAAGCAATAAACACAAGATCCCGGTGGAGGGACATTTTCTGCAGGATTTCACTGACGATTCTGACTGCAGCAGATTCTTCTTCTTCAAAACAGTTGATGATTTATTTTACCTTTTCAAAATTCGCTGCATAGTAAAGTGCAACAGGGAGCCATGTACCACACCTAGTCAAAACGGGCTGAGGAGGTAGCGGACTTTTGGGTGCCATTTCCTTAAACAACTGCACACGTGACGGTGCTTTGAGGAAGATTTTCTTGACGTTGGAAACTAGGTGATCGACATTTGGAAAAAAGCTACTTATGTGCTTGACAATTCCATGAAGTCCGTGAGCTAAGCATGTCAAATGCAACATTTTGGGGAATAAAACTTTAAGAGCACGAGCAGCTTTTTCATGTTTGGAGCTGCATCAGTCACAAACAGAAGAACATTCTCGTGTTATATACCTTCTGGCCAAAGTACAGCAAGTGAAGATGTAAACAACTGAGCAATAGTTGAGCTGTTTGACTTCTCCAATACTTCAGATGTCAACAAATACTCCTTTGATGGTTGACCTGCCTCCAGTGTACCGATGACCACATTAGCAACATATCTCCCAACAGCATCGGTTGGCTTGTCTACTGAGATCCATATTTTGTTTCATGCAACTTCATCTCTAATTTTCTGCACAACAATGTTGAAGTTGCTGTCAACATAATTTTTCCTAAATGATGACTCACTTCGTATATGTTCCTCTGTGTATTTCTCGAAAAAACCACTGCGAGATTTGTTTTCCAATTTCCACAGTGGAATTCCAGCATCAATGAATGCCTTGCACAGATCACTCAAACTCAGATTTGCGTCTGGATGCCAGCAGTAATTGTAGTGAGGAGACACTATGTAGGGGGTATTTGACTTGGGTAGTCTACTTATCTAATTTTAGATAACCCTTGTCTTCTCCCTCCTCCCCCTCACCCTTCCCAGCTCTCCTTCTAGTCCTACTGTCTCCGCCTCTTCCATTCTTTTCACCTCGTTTTGCTTATCTCTTCTAAAAGTTAAGTAAACTATACTTTATTCCCAACATTTGTCATTTGGAACTGGCTATTGGATCATACTCATTTTTTTTCTAGTGTTCCTACATCAGAGCGTGAAGAAGGGACCAACCCGAAACATCACCTATCCATGTTTTCCAGGGAAGCTGCCCGACTCGCTGTTACTCCAGCACTTTGTGTATTTTTTTTCCTATTCGATCTATTTGTTTATTTATCCAGCTAGTGAAATGTCCGTGCAATTTTTAAATTTGTATTTTTACAATTTTCCATTGAAGTGCCTCTAATTGCAGTTATACTTACTGTATATGTTTGTATGCTTCACCTTTTTACTGACTGACATTATCTATTTTACTTGGCAACACTACACACCCTTTACTCATCTTTTCTCTTTTACTTTCCAATTTTTTTCTCGAATGCCAGGAACAAAGGAGATGACAAAAAGAGGTGAACACTGTCCAGTCCATCATGGGTACTGATCTCCCCACCATTGAAGAGATCTATAAAAGGTGATGTCTCAAAAAGGCAGCCAACATTATCAAGGACCCGCGCCACCATGGCCACACTCTCATTTAATTAATGTAGCAATGTTACAAAATTTTGAAATTTTTAAAATCAAGTCTGCAATTTATCCCATCAGATAAAGCATAAAAAGAAGTTTAATTTGACACCTAATTCACTTTCATATCTTCAGTATTAAGAAAGTTATGGCCATTTTCATACTCGGAAATTAGCATCTTGTTCCCCATTGCCTTCCAATTGACTTAACTCAAAAGCTGTGATCTGGAACAGTTAAAAGCCCATAACTTTCTTAAAAAGTAAGAGAACTCAATGAGATTTTCAGTTATTATAGATTGAAGCATTCTGAAACAAATATGAAACAATCTTACTTGGATGACCTGAAATTAAAGCATATAATTAGTTAGTTATCTAATTGTAGCTAATTACAAAATTCAATTACTAGATCTAAACATCTATCCATTTCTTAAGAAAAGATAAACTTTTTTAAATTGCCTAAGTGTCCAAATAACATTCACACAATAATCCACAATAAAACATGATTTTTAAATCTTATTTTCATGAATTTATAGGCCAAATGGAAGGAATTTAGTGTTTTATGCCTGTAAATTAATGGCCATTTAAATCAACTAGCGAGTGGGTTTTAGTGGAATGCGGTGGATTAGAACGTTGCGGTTAGCGGTGAAGTCGGGAGGAAAAATACTGTTTGTTCATACATTTTTTTGGACCCCATTTCGCAACATGAAAATATTATTAAAGCCTCCCGAAAAACCAACTTTTAATATAAAAATAAACTATTTACCTTTTTTTCTCCCCTATGCAAAATCCTTCTGGTTGTCGGTGCTCACGGCTTTTGAAGGTGATTTTTAAATTACTCTAGTTAATAAATAATTTAGAGTAATTTAAAAATACCTTCATTCATGAAATGTCGGAGTGATTTTTCTTCCGCAACGAAATCGCCCGACATTCATCGATTTTCCATGTCTGTTGAAAAACGGCACTTTAAGCCCGCCCCCCTCTGAAAGGCGCCAAAGTCGTGCACACGGGGAGCGGCAGAACTGCAGCGCTACTCAAGGTAAGTTTCGTAACATACCTAAATAATGAGGTCCAGATTCAGGAACAGCTTATTTCCCCCAACAGCAATCAGACTATCGAACGCTACGAACTCCAACTAAACTCAGAACTACCTGGGTTGCACTAGGGATTTTGGGCTTTGCTGTGTTTTTTTTACACTATATTGAGCTTATTTATCACATTTATATTTTCTGTTTATTATATTATTTATTGATACTGTCTTTACAGTTTACAGTTGTACTACTGCTGCAAGTAAGACTTTCATTTTTCAGTTTCCGCACAAATGACTATAAAACAAACTTGGCTCTTGACGTTGGTCCTAACCAGACTCAAGTGTAGCCCATCTGAATGGACAATTCACATATAGCTCAGGAAGCATCATCTTTGCGGCTCTGCTTGTAAGTTGGCCTACAGGTGCTGTACCACCTCTTTAGTTCTAATCACATCAGTAGTTTCGACATGGACCACGACAACTCAATCTCCCCTCTCACTGCAAATTCCTCTCTGTCCTGAGGAAATGTGCTAACTCCACACCCATATAGCTGCAGAGGATGGTTGCTGAGCCATTACTACTAATTGCTTTTAACTCCCTAACTTGGCTCTCTGTGGCCACACGATGTGTTAACAGATGGTTGCTGAGCTACCGCAACCAATTCCTTTTAATTTCCCCAACTTGGCTCTCTGTGGCCACACGATGTGTTAACGGATGGTTGCTGAGCCACCGCAACCAATTCCTTTTAACTTCCCCAACTTGGCTCTCTGTGGCCACACGATGTGTTAACTTTGCTCATTCTCCCTGCTGTTTATGTTCCACAAGCTGTAATAATCTTGTGCCTACTGGACAGGTGCAAGGCCTGATGCTTCTCCAATACTGCCTTTCTGAATCCGCAGATCGGCCTCATTCATAGTTACATTCTTTGGTCTCCCTTCACTAACCAATTCTGCAGTATTTAACCTTGGGACAGTGAGTGCCTCTTAGAATCATTATGAGACTTCAGCTCATTGACTCTGCCAAAGTTCTTCATGCAATGGACACCAATAGCAGATATCATCATCATGAGTCACTATCCTCATGAGTCTCTATCAGCTACCACATATTAAAGCTGCAAACTGCCTGGCAAAATTACATTTGTTTAGTTCTTTATATTATCCTGTTGTCATTGCATCAGTTAAGTCTCTTACTCACCAAAGTAGGCACATGGCTAAAATCCCACTCAGTGAGACAGTGTGTTAGATGGGAGAAAATCACTGACAGCGTCAGCAAGGAATTAATTTCAGTGATTAGAAATTGTGCAGATGTTTGATCAAGGGAGAAGAGAGAGGCCTCAGAGGCGCAAAGGGCAAAATGGAAAATGAAGCAACTATAGAAACCATCTGAGAGACGGGGAAACTGAATAAGAAAAAAAGGGACACAAAGTTCTGGAGCAATTCAGTGGGGCAAGCAGCATCTCTGGGGAAGAGGAACGAGTGATGTTTCGGGTCGCACCCCGCTTCATTTCTCCAGAGATGCTGCCTGAGTCGCTGAGTTACTCCAGTTCTTTGTGTCTATCTTTGGTAAAAAACAGCTTCTGCGGTTTCTACCTACACAAAAAAAAGGTTTGGTTTTAACTTGGCCCTGATTCTTAACCAATGGACAGTTATGATAATATAAAGATGCCTTTGCCAAAACAGAAAGGAGGTAAATACTATGATGGGCATACACATTTACGTTTACACCCATAAAACTTGGCTTGGCACCACGTCTGAGGGAAGGGCATGAGATTGTGATAGAGCTGCAAGGAAGTTAAACATAAGGAATAACATTCAATGGTTCAATGGTTTCTTTATTGTCACATGCACCAGGTACAGTAAATGTTACCTACTTATAACAGTTATAATTTATTCAAAATCTTAAGATTTACAACTGGTGGATATTTTTATCAGCATAAGATCACAAGACATAGGGGCAGAATTAGGCCAATCGGCCCATCGCATCTGCACCATCATTTGATCATGGCTGATCTATTAAGGAGATGAGGAGAAATTTATTTAGTAAAAGGTTGGTGAATCTGTGGAGGCCAAGTCAGTGGATACTTTTAAGGCAGAGATAGATAGATTCTTGATTAGTACAGGTGTCAGAGGTTATGGAGAGAAGGCAGGGAATGGGGTTAGGAGGGAGAGATAGCCATGGTTGAATGGTGGAGTAGACTTGATGGGCCGAATGGCCAAATTCTACTCCTATCACATGACTGTATGATCTATTTTCCCTCTCAACCCCATTCTCCTGCCTTCTTCACCAGTGACATCCTTACTAAACAAGAATCTATCAATTTCTGCTTTAGAAATACCCAATGATTTGGCCGCCGAACCCGCCGGTGGCAATTACTTAATCTGTGTTGAAGTTAACAGTAAAATATTTTATTAAAAGTCCTCAAAAGAATACTTGTTGGATCAAGCAATTCAAAAATACCCACTGAAGCCTGTAAAAAGTAATAATTTAAATTGCTTTAAAAATCAGCATTTTAGGAATTTTCCTTTAAAATGTTATCATATTCTTACCCTTACATTAGGGGACATCCTTTCTGCTAGATTATGCCTAAAAGAACAAAGTTTGACAGTTACAAAATCTTTCTCAATATTCCTTCTTGGATCTTTACAAACACTGTCAGATTTACCATAATAACTATTATGAATTATTCCCAGTAATCTTTCTGTATGTTCAGCCAGTTTTACTTGGAGGAAACAATTAATTTCATGACATCATTAAACACTCCACAAAGAATGTAAAATTGGACAAATCCACCCACAGGTTTTGATATTGTCCATGAGCTCTCATCCATGCTTGACTCTCAGTAGAATGAGCTGTTGGACGTTGAGGCTGTAAATGGTCTTGACGATCCTGAAGAATCCACTGATGTTGTGGTTGCTGCACCTCCTTCGTTCTTTCCACCCACAACCCATTCTTTTGGTTGCAAGCTTATGTTGGTCCTTATTTGGTCCTTATTTCTTTCATATCCTGATGGATTTTTTCAAATCAGAATGCAGAAAAAAGAAACAAGAGTTTCTTCAAAGGTGCCAATTATGGAAACCTCAGCGCTGACAAGTCACTTATCAGTGACCATGATTCCTGATGATTAAGATTCATTAGATTGGTTAAGGTACTGACTGAACAAAGCTTTCTTCGCAAGGTCTAGGAGCCCTCCAATATTGCTTTATAAATTCTTACAAGTAATCCAACTCATTCCTTCATTTTCTCTTACTCCATCTATACTATTCATTTTCTCTTACTCCATCTATTTGTCCGAGGCACTGCATTCAAATAAATGAATTTGAGTACAAGAAAGTTGTCAGCTTTTTTGTTTCTTCATTCATCCCGCTCATAAGTAAAATAATATCTTACAAGTAAATAGGTACTGACCTTTTAAACAATCCACATAACATTACAAATACAATTATGTGATTTAAAAGTTATTTTAATACTCAGCACAATGTAATTGAGAAAAGATTCAATTTTTGTCGCTCACATCCACCTCTTCCCCATGGTTTGAATTTAACTTTGAATATTAAAAGCCACAACTTCGAAAGCCGACTTCGGCCCCCGCTCCCTACTATCCTACTGGCAAATGTACAGTCCCTTGAAAATAAAGTGGAGGACTTAAGGGCAAGGCTGCTTTATCAAAGGGAGCTGAGGGAATGTTCTGTGTTCTGTTTCACAGAGACATGGCTCACCCCCAGCTCCCCAGACTCAGCAGTCCAGCCTGAAGGGTTCTCCATCCACCGCATGGACCGTACACTGGCATCAGGGAAAGGGAGAGGAGGGGGTGTCTGCCTCATGGTCAACTCTGCGTGGTGCTCAGACGTAGTAGTCCTGTCCAACTCCTGCTCTCCACAGTTCGAACATCTGGCGGTGAAGTGCCGTCCCTTCTACCTACCGAGGGAATTCACCTCCATCATACTGACCGCGGTCTACATCCCACCCCAGGCAGACGTTCGTCTGGCACTGGAGGAGCTGCACGCCGTGGTCAACAAACACCAGACGTCTTACCCCGAGGCATTTACCACCATTGCTGGGGACTTCAATAAGGCAAACCTAAAGAAGTCACTCCCCAACTTCCACCAACATGTCTCCTGCTGCACTAGAGGACCAAACACCCTCGACCACTGCTACACCACCATGAAGGATGCATACTGCTCTATCCCTCGCCCTCACTTCGGTAAATCCGACCATACCGCGGTGCTGCTTCTTCCTGCCTACAGGCAGCAATTAAAGAGTGCACCCCCAGAGGTGAGGACAGTACAGAGCTGGTCGACGGGGGCAGAAGAACAACTACAAGACTGTTTGGCGTCTGTAGACTGGGCTATGTTCAAGGACTCGGCAACAGACTTGAATGAATACGCCACAGTCGTTACAGACTTCATAAAGAAATGTGTGGAGGACTGCATCCCTATAAAAACCTTCCGAGTGTTTCCCAATCAGAAACCTTGGATGAACTGTGAGATCCGCACTCTTCTGAAGACCAGACACCGGGCATTCATGTCTGATGACACAGTGGTCTATAAGAAGTCCAGATACGACCTCGGTAAGGCCATCAAAAAGGCCAAAAGGGAGTTCTGCTCCAAGCTGGAGGATGAGACAGATGTTCGGCAGCTGTGGCGGGGACTGAATGCTATCACCTCTTACAAGGCGAAACCAGGAGGCAGCTCGGATGTCGGCGATACATCACTCCCTGATGAGCTCAATGCATTTTACACACGCTTTGATAGGGAGAACACCGATGTGCCTTTCTGAGCCCCTATTCGCTGTGATGCTATTTCAGTCTCAGTCACAGAGGCCGACGTCAGGAAATCCTTCAGGGGGGTGAACCCTCGAAAAGCGTCTGGACCTGATGGCATACCTGGTCGTGTCCTAAAAACTTGTGCGGACCAACTGGCTGGAGTTTTTACGGACATTTTCAACCTGTCACTTCTGAGGTCTGAGGTTCCCACCTACTTCAAAAGGGCATCAATAATACCGGTGCCGAAGAAGAGCAAGGTGACGTGCCTCAATGACTATCGACCTGTGGCACTAACGCCTGTGGTGACGAAGTGCTTCGAGAGGTTGATCATGGCGCAAATCAACTCCTACCTCAACAAAAACCTGGACCCACTGCAGTTCGCTTACCGCCACAACAGATAAACGGTGGACGCGATCTCACTGGCCCTCCACTCCGCTCTGGACCACTTGGACAACAAAAACTCATATGTCAGGCTGCTATTTATTGACTACAGCTCGGCATTTAACACAATCATCCCCTCCAAGCTGGTTACCAAACTCGCAGAACTGGGTCTTTGCACATCCCTCTGCAATTGGATCCTCGACTTCCTCACCCACAGACCACAGTCTGTTCGTATTGGTGGAAATATGTCAGACTCGATAACAATCAGCACGGTAGCACCTCAGGGCTGCGTGCTCAGCCCCCTGCTGTACTCACTCTATACTCATGACCGCATAGCCGGTCATAGCGTGAACTCCATCATCAAGTTCGCTGATGACACCACTATTGTGGGACGTATCACTGATGGGGATGAGTCCGAGTATAGAAGAGAGATCGAGCGACTGTCCATATGGTGCCAACACAACAACCTGGCCCTCAACACCAGCAAAACCAAGGAACTGATTGTGGACTTTGGAAGGAGTAGGATGGGGACCCACAGTCCTGTTTATATCAACGGGTCGATGGTTGAAAGGGTCAAGAGCTTCAAATTCCTGGGTGTGCACATCTGTGAAGATCTTTCCTGGTCCGAGAACACAGATGTAATTTTACTTCGGAGTCACGTGAGTGACTACGTGAAGACCCCGCCAGCACGCATGCGCGACATATCGTCGTACGCATGCGGAAGCGACGGTCGGGAGGAGCGGGGCTCCTCCAGCGCAAGTTAAATAGCTTGCGTCAGGTAAGTCTCACCGGAGGAGTGAGTCGTCGACACAGAGAGAGATGGAAGCACGAAAATCAAAAAGAGCTGCGGCCAAAGCAACTGCAAAAGAAAGCAGCCAGCAGAGAGCCGCCTCTCCAGAGCTACAGGTTCTACCTGCAGCTCCCGACTTTTCGCCATTTGGGACCGTTGGTACGCCACGGTCAGGCGGGAAAGCCACCCGGAAGTCGGCCGGGGCCGACTCAGCGGAGTCCGGTCCCGAGGACACCCCGTTCGCGGACAGCGACGGAGGTCGTCTTTCCCGCATGGAGCGGATGATGGAGCAGTTGCTCCAACGTGACCTGCTAATGCAGGGGCAGGATCACAGTAGGCCTACCAGTAGGCCCACGGCAGATTCCTTCAGGGGACTGCCTAATGTCTCCCCCTCTATACAGGGGAGCATTGAGGGTCAGAACTGGGCTGACCCAGAAGAAGGGGAGTTGGCTGAATCACCGACCGTGTCAGGGGTGTGTGAAGGCTTTATGGATGTGGTGAACAAGCATGCCATGCCCGAACAGAAGGGCTTACCCATCCACCCCAAACTGGCTGCCAGTATTTACTACATGGCAACAAACCAGCTGCAGGAACAGGCCATAAATGCTACGGCAGATAATACATGGCAACAGAAAACTGCAATTCACTAAATGTCCCTGCGGTAAACAACCCTATTTGGGGGAATATGAGTCCATCGAGCAGAGGACAGGAGATTAAACTTCAGAGGATCCTGAAGCTCCTAACCGCGGGAATTACGGCAGTGGCAAGAACTGCAGTGGGTGTAGATATGCCGGAGGAACTACAAGATGCATTGGCTCTGCTGTGCAACACACAGTACGAGATTAACAACTTTCGGAAAAGCATCATAAAGCCGGCGCTTAACCCCAAATTTGCGGGGTTGTGTAAGCCTGGGAAGACTCAGCCTCCTAGCCTGCTGTTCGGGGAAGATCTCCCTGAGCAGGTTAAAGACCTGGATGAGGAGGCAAAGGCTTTGGGCCTTATAAAGATACCGGGTTTCCCTAAACCCCACTACCCGCAAAGACAGCACCCCTACACATCCACCAGGCAGAGTTACCATTCCAGGTCTGCAGGTGGTGAAAGCTCGAAGGCCGGCAATCCTGCACAAAGGTCTTTTTTAGGCCATGGCCCAGGCCGGCCTTCTTGGAAGATGCGCCACTCCCAGAACACTCCCAACCAGCCAAGGAAGCAAGGGCAGAGACCTCAACACCGGCAGTAACCATGGAGGTAGGTGGGTCTGGAGTCCCCAGGAACACATCTTGTCTAAATTCACTGTATGTGGGGGGCAGGTTGCACTTGTTCTACGAGAATTGGCTCACTGTTACCTCTGATCCTTATATACTCAGGAGTATTCAGGGCTACAAAATTGAATTTATTCACGAACTCCCTACCCCGGTTCAGCATGTTCCTAGCCGGAAATTTATCCTTTCTCAACAAGAGAAGGCAGCAGGACATGCAGAGCTTCATAGGTTAATAGAGAAAGGGGTAGTGGAGAAAGCCACTAAGGAACCCCGGGAGTTCGTGTCCAATATATTCACCAAAAATAAAAAAGATGGCGGTTGCCGCATCATTATTGACTTAACTGAACTGAATACTTCTGTCCAGTATATTCATTTCAAAATGGACACTTTCGACACTGCTATACAGTTAATAGGTCATGGGTACTACATGGCATGCATTGACCTCAAGGATGCATATTATTCAGTACCCATACACAAGGATCATAGGAGATATTTAAAATTTATCTGGATGGGACAATTATGGCAATACAAAGCCTTGCCTAATGGGTTATCTTCAGCACCCAGATTGTTTACCAAAATATTGTAACCAGCTTTGGCCCGTTTAAGGAAACAGAACCATACTGTTATGGCTTATCTAGACGACATCCTCATTGTGGGGGAAAATTTGGAAACGGCCACTTTGGCGGTAACAGCCACTAAACAGCTTTTTCAGAAGCTGGGTTTCATTATACATCCAGATAAATCTATATTGGAACCCTCTACCACCATGAAGTACTTGGGGTTCATCATCAACTCTGAGCAAATGTCTATCACGTTGCCACCAAGCAAGGTGGAGGACCTGATAGAAGCTTGCAGGGGCCTCTTTGGCACTAAGGATCCATCCATTCGACGGGTGGCCAGGGTGATTGGGAAGATAGTAGCTGCATTTCCGGGAGCTCAGTTTGGGCCTTTACATTACCAAAACTTACAAAGAGCAAAAATTACAGCGCTCAAAAATCAGGCTGGCCATTTTGATAGGCCAATGAAAATACCGGAGAAGGCAAAAGCAGAACTATATTGGTGGATGGGCAATGCCCAAAACTGCTCTAAACCAATCACTATCATCAATCCCTCGGTCACCTTACAAACAGATGCTAGTGCCAAAGGGTGGGGAGCTACTAACACTACCTCTAGTTGTGGAGGTAGATGGAGTGCACAGGAGTTAACCCAATTCAAAAACTTGGGGATTAACTATTCAGAAATGCTGGCAGCATTTCACGGCCTTAAAGCATACTGCACTAATATGCACAAAGTCCATATAAGGATACAAATTGACAACACCACGGTGGTAGCCTATATTAACCACATGGGCGGTATTAAGTCGATATCATGTGATGAATTGGCAAACAATATCTGGCACTGGTGTCTGCAAAGAGAAATCTGGATATCAGCTACTTACCTTCCAGGTAAGCTAAACACAGTGGCAGACACCAGATCACGTAAATTCAACGACAACATAGAATGGATGTTGGATCGGAGTGTGTTTTCAGATATTGTGGAACGGTATGGAACACCAGATATTGACCTTTTCGCGTCCAGGCTTAATCACCAACTACCAACATATGTTGCTTGGGAACCAGACCCGGGGGCAGTAGCGATGGATGCATTCTCGCTACATTGGGGAGATCTTTTTTGCTACGCTTTTCCCCCTTTCTGCCTCATCAGTCGGGTCTTGCAGAAAATTAAGCAAGACTCCGCATCGGGAATTTTGGTGGTGCCCGACTGGCCTACCCAACCATGGTTCCCTATGGTACGGAAGATGGCCACAGAACCCTGCATCAGGGTGAACAAAAGACCTAGTCTGCTCATTCACCCTGTTACAGGGGAACATCATCCATGTCATGATCGCATGGATCTATTAATTTGCAGATTCTAAAACGGCCACTTCATGGATACGGACTCTCCAACAGGACCATTGACACCATCACAGGAGCCTGCAGAGAGTCCACAAGGAAGCAGTATCTGACCTACATCAGAAAATGGGAAGGATTCTGCGTCTCAGCCAACACCACTTATGAAACTGCCACTATCACGGAAGTGCTGGAATTTTTGGCTACCCTTCATTTCGATGAGGGTTTGAGTTACAGTGCCATCAACTGTGCCAGGAGTGCCCTATCATCCTACCTGGGCCAGGGAAGTGACCAATTGGGCATTGGATCACATCCCCTAGTGTCCAAATTTATGAGGGGAATATTCAATTCCAATCCCCCCAGGCCTAGATACAGCCATACTTGGGATATTAGCACGGTCTTGACCATGCTACGAGGATGGACGCCTATCACGGGACTCCCTTTGGCCAAACTCACGTACAAAATGGTCATGATTATGGCACTTATCACGGCACAACGGGTCCAGTCCCTGCGCAAACTCAATTTGGATGCAATGACCTCCACCGGTGATAGTCACTTTTTATGTGCAGGGACTATTGAAACAAGATCGTCCCGGAGTGTCTGGTCATACATTAGAGTTTCTGGCTTACCCAACAGATTCTCGCCTCTGTATCGTTACATTACTTTTACGATACATTTCAGTTACTAAAAATCTAAGGGGCACGGAGACAGCATTGCTCATCAGTCACAAGAAACCCCATCATAGAGTCACGGTGCAAACCATTTCCAGATGGTTAAGGGTGGTATTGGATGCGGCGGGGGTGGATACTAACATTTATAAATCTCACTCCACCAGGGCAGCATCCACCTCGGCGGCCAGAAGGATGGAAGTACCTCTGGATCACATCCTGGCCACAGCGGGTTGGAGTAACGAAAAGACATTCCACCGCTTTTACTTTAAACCCGTGACCTCCCCTGATACTTTTGCAGGGAGGATTTTAAGTACTGCCAGATAGTACCCTTTTGGGACTATATTGTTTTGGTATGAATAAATACCTGTTTTTGTTTTTCAGCCAGTGTCTTGTCTGAATTACGTTCATCCTCTTATCCCAACTTTAGCGGTGTGTGAGCATGGAGCTTCCAGGGCATGAAATCACAGAGCTTTGAAATCTTCACGTAGTCACTCACGTGACTCCGAAGTAAAATAGTAAGATTAAACGAGAACTTACCAGTTTGAAGTTTGATTTTTATTTTATGAGGAGTTACGATAAGGGATTACGTGCCCTCCGCTCCCAACCCTCTATTATAAAGATCACCTGGTATGAAAGTTCTCTTTTTTATCTTACTATATTAGTCATTGTGACTGTTTGTTCTGTGATTTCACACCACTGCTTTGAAGAATGTCGCGCATGCGTGCTGGCGGGGTCTTCACGTAATCCCTCATCGTAACTCCTCATAAAATAAAGATCAAACTTCAAACTGGTAAGTTCTCGTTTAATCTTACTATTATTAAGAAAGCTCATCAGCGCCTCTACTTCCTGAGAAGATTACGGAGAGTTGGTCTGTCAAAGAGGACTCTCTCTAACTTCTACAGGTGTAGAGAGCTTGCTGACTGGTTGCATCGTGGCTTGGTTCGGCAACTTGAGCGCCCTGGAGAGGAAAAGACTCCAAAAAGTGGTAAACACTGCCCAGTCCATCATCGGCTCTGACCTTCCTTCCATCGAGGGGATTTATCACAGTCGCTGCCTCAAAAAGGCTGGCAGCATCATCAAGGACCCACACCACCCTAGCCACACACTCATCTCCCTGCTACCTTCGGGTAGAAGGTACAGGAGCCTGAAGACTGCAACAACCCGGTTTAAGAATAGCTACTTCCCCACAGCCATCAGGCTATTAAACCTGGCTCGGAACTCTAATCATTAATATCCCTCTATCTGTTATTTGCACTTTATTAATTTATTAAGTCATGGGTGTATTTATGTATAGAATTGTAGTCAATGCCTTCTATGTTCTGTTGTGCTATGCAAAGAAAGATTTTCATTGTCCTGTCATGGACACATGACAATAAACTCTTTTGACCTTGACTTTTTGACTAAAAGTCAATTACCAATCGCAGAGGAGCAGCAGCGAGACCATCAAGTGAGTGGATTGGCTGTGACGTTAGTCCAGTGGATAGTTGACTTGATTAGATAAAATTAAGTTCAAGTGTAGTAGAGTGACCTGTTGGGAGCGGCGAAGTGCGAGTCTTTGGCTCAAGAGTCTTCAGCGAGGAGACTACATTTAATCGATTGTGTGTATGTTTAATTTAATTTAAATATTTAAACATGATGGCAGGAATGTTACTGGAGTGCGATTGTTGCAGGATGTGAGAAGTCAAGGGTACTGCTGGTGTCACTGATCACTACACCAGTGGGAACTGTGTCCAGATGCAGCTCCTCTGGGATCGAATTAGGGAACTGGACCAGCAGCTGGATGACCTGTGGTCGATCCAGGAAGACAAAAGCTTCCTGGACATGACATACAGTCAGGTCATCACTCCAGGGGTGCAGGAGGTGAGACGGAAAGGAAGGGGATGATATGAGTACAGGAGCTCAAGTGCCTCTTGAAAGCAGGTACCCCCTCTTGGGAGCTGTAGGGGTAGTCGACACCTCCAGTCCGAATGGCGGACAGGTCTGTGACAAGAATCCCGTCATTGAGGCTCGACCGGCGAGACTAACGTCGGGCAGAGCCATAGTGGTGGGTGACTCCATTGTCAGAGGTTTGGACAGGACATTCTGTGGCGACAGGCGAGACTCGAGGATCGTGTGTTGCCCCCTGGTGATAGGGTCCAAGACGTCTCAGACTGACTTCAGAACCAGGGGCGGAAATCCCGGGGGGGGGGGGGGAACACTCCCCCCCCCCCATTTTTTGTAATCAGGATTTTAAAACCCAGTGAAATCTCCGCTTTCCGCGACAGTGGGGCTGGGACTGCTGATCGAGGATGCCGATTGGAGGAGAGAGACGTCGGTCAGCAGGCAATGGGTGGGGGGGGGGGGGGGCATGATGATTCAGCGCGATCATTGGAGGAGGGAGGTGTCGGTCAGAGGCGGATGTAGGGGTGCCAAAACACTCTTGGCTGCCCTGGACACAGACCTGCGCCTCATCCACAGCCAGGATAGATCCCGGTCTCCGGCGCTGCAATCGCCGCCGAACCGCCACTGGACCATCTCCGTCCCCACCCGAGTGCCCTCGCGGGGGTAGCCAAAGACATTGGGGTCAGACGGGAGCGGTACCCCCAGGCCCACAGCCAGCGCAGAGAAGCAGCGCTAAACCCAGCTCAACTCTGCCTGTCCCGCCAGGTTAACCTACAGCCCTGCCTGGACTTATGGGAACGACAGCCCAGGTTCATAGCCAGCGCGGAGAAGCAGCGCTAGCTCCACGACTCCAAGCTGGTGTCCCGTCAGTCCAGGCAGGCTGTAGGTTAACCCGGTGAGACAGGCAGAGTTGAGCTGCATTTAGTGCTGCATTGAGCCTCCGAAGCCTCGTGCATGTGTGTGTGCGAGTGTGCGCACGTGGCCGACGAGAAATTGTGTCCCCCCCATATTTTGGTAGCAATTTCCGTGCCTGTTCGGAACATCCTTGAGAGGGCAGGTGAGCAGCCAGAAGTAGTTGTGCAAGTAGGCACAAATGACATGGGTAAGAAGAGAAAGGAGGTTCTGCAATGTGAGTATAGAGAACTAGCTAGGAGGCTGAAAAGCAGGACTTCTAGGGTGGTTATCTCTGGGTTGCTTCCAGTACCTCGCGTTAGTGAGGGTAGGAACAGGGAGATAAGGTGATCTGAATGTGTGGCTGAGGAGATGGTGCAGGGCACTGGGATTTATCACTGGAATCTCTTCTGGGGCAGGGGTGACCTGTACAAAAGGGACGAGTTGCACCTTAATTGGAGGGGGACCGACATACTGGCAATCAGGTTTGCTAGTGCTACATAGGTGGGCTTAAACTAAACAGTGGGGGGGGGGGGGGGGGGGGGTGGAGTCAACAACGTGGAAGCGTATCCGTGCAGTTAACGAAAAAGAGAGCGTAGAAAAGGTCATGTTTAAACTAACAGGGCGATGGGAACCAATGCAAGGACACAGGGCCATAAAAGGACAGAAGCAAAAGGTAGATGAGAAGAACAAACCTGAATGTTTTGTGCATTAATGCAAGGAACATTTGTAATGAGGTGGATGAATGTGGTCTTTTCCAATCCCTACCTGGGTGAGGATGCGTCTTTCCTCTGAGCGGCATCTCCTCGTGGCCTACCATTTGGATTGTCGCGGCCTTTCCTGTCGGAGACCGGCCAGAGCTTCGAGCTGCAGCTTCAGCACTGAGGTACCATCGCAGAGCGGGGCGATGCCTTACCCGGGTCGCTGTGTTGCAGCTCTGGAGTGCTGGGACTGCCGACTTCAACATCGTGGAGCTGTGGTCTGCGGAGCTTCCAGCCGCGGCGGCGCTGACTTTATCAACGCGGAGCCTGGCATCTCTCGCCGAGGTCGCCAGTGTTGGATCTCCGCCCAGCGCGGCCTATGGACTTGGGAGCCGCGGTCTCCAGTAGGAAGCGACCGTTTCGGAACTCCAAGTCGCTGAGAGTGTTCTTCTGTTCCGACGCCGGAGTTCCATCATCCGGCGAGAGGGCCTGAAATATCGGGCCGCCGTAGCGGCAACTGCAAAGGCCTCGATAGGCCCCGACCGCGGGTGAACATCGAGGAAGTGGACTGAACTTTGCTGCCTTCCCTCACAGTGGGAAACGTTGATCCTACTGTGGGGGATGTTTTTATGTATAATGTTAAATTCTCTAATGTTGTGTTTATTTTATTTGTGTGCTGCAATGGCAACTCAAATTTCACTGCACCAATTGGTGTATGTGACAATAAATGTCGTTTGTCCTTGTGTCCTTTGGCAAGGAGACACATTAGCTTGGGTGCTGTAGAATCGGTATGGGTAGAATTGTGAAATAGCCAAGGACAGAAAACACTTGTTGGAGTTGTATAAATTCCACCTAAACAGCAGTAGGGAAGTTGGGGATAGCATCAAGCAGAAAATTAGGGATGCATGTAGCAAAGGTACAGCGGTTATCATGGGTGACTTTAATCTGCATATAGATTGGGCCAAACAAATTGGTAGCAGCGCTGAGGATTTCCTGGAATGTATACGGGTTTGTTTTTTAAACCGAGGAACCGACTCGAGGATAGATCATCCCAGACTGGGTATTGTGTAATGAGGAAGAATTAGTTAGCGATCTTGTTGTGCAGAGCCCCTTGGCCAACAGTGACCATAATATGGTGGAATTCTGCATTAGGATGGAGAGTGGCACGGTTAATTCAGAGACTAAGGAGACTTTGATGGTAAGAGACAGGAATTGGCTAGGATAGGCTGGCAAATTATACTTAAAGGGCTGATGGAGAAGATGCCAAAGATTTAAAGCCCGCATGGATGAACTCCAAAAATTGTTCATCCCTGTCTTGCAAAAAAAAAAAACGGGGAAGGCAGCTCAACTGTGGCTAATGAGGGAAATCAAGGATAGTATTAAATCCAAGGAAGAGGCACATAAATTGCCCAGAGGAAGCAGCTAAGAGAAATTTAGAACTCAGAGGAGGATAAAGGGGTTAATTGAGAGGGGAAAAAAAATATGAAAGAAAGCTTGCAGGGAATATAAAAACTGACTCTAAAAGCTTTTTTCAATATGTAAAAAGGAAAAAATTAGTGAAGAAAAATGTAGGTCCCTTACAATCAGAGACAGGTGAATTTATAATGGAAAACAAAAAAATGGTAGAACAGTTAAACGAGTACTTTGAATTTGTCTTCACTAAGAAAGACATAAACAATCTCCCAGAAATACTAGGGGACCGAGGATCTATATATATGCACACACACATACTCAAAAAACAAACAGTAGTAGTGTAATAATCTAGAAACATAGAAAATAGGTGCAGGAGTAGGCCATTCGGCCCTTCGAGCCTGCACCGCCATTCAATATGATCATGGCTGATCATCCAACTCAGTATCCTGTACCTGTCTTCTCTCCATACCCTCTGATCCCTTTAGCCACAAGGGCCACATCTAACTCCCTCTTAAATAAATCCAATAAACTGGCCTCAACTACCTTCTGTGGCAATAATAGTAATAATAGTATTTTGAAGTTCAGAGCTTTTGAGGCTATAGTGTTTAATCGCCTGATGGCTGTAGGGAAGAAGCTGTTCCTGAATCTGTACGTTGGTTTTCTAGCTCCTGTACCTTCTTCCCGATGGCATTGGTGAAATGAGTGTAGCCACGATGGTGTGGGTCTCTGATGGCGTGGGCAGCAACTCCAATAAATCCCTTCGATGGTGGGGAGGTCAGAGCTGGTGATGAACTGGGCAGTGTTCACAACTTTTTGCAGTCTTTTCCGCTCGTTCCAGACGTTCAAGTTGCCGTACCAGGCCATGATGCAACCAATCAATATGCTCTCTTCTGTACACCTGTAGAACTTCAAGAGGATTCTCTTTGACATACCGAATCTCCTTAATCTTCTCAGGAAGTAGAGGCGTTGATGTGCTTTATTTATAATTGCATTCATGTGCTGGGTCCAGGAAAGATCTTTGGAAATATGCATGCCCAGTTTTTGACTTTCTTCACCATGTTCCGTTGATATAAGCAGGATTGTGGGTCCTAGATGAGGATTCTATGAGGCTACAGGGTGACTTGGATAGGTTGGGTAAGTGGGCAGATGCATGGCAGATACAGTATAATGTGGATGAATGTGAGGTTATCCACTTTGGTGGCAAGAACAGGAAGGCAGATTATTATCTGAATGATGTCAGATTAGGGAAAGGGGAGGTGCAACAAGACCTGGGTGTGCTTGTACATCAGTCACTGAAAGTAAGCATGCAGGCACATCAGGCAGTGAAGAAATCTAATGGCATGTTGGTCTTCATTGCGAGAGGATTTGAGTTTAGGAGCAAGGAGGTCCTACTACAGTTGTACACGACCCTGGTGAGACCACACCTGGAATATTGTGTGCAAATTTGGTCTCCTAATTTGAGGAAGGGCATTATTACCATTGCAGCGTAATGTGCAGCATAGGTTCACCAGGTTAATTCCCGGGATGGCGGGACTGACATATGATGAAAGAATAGGTCGACTGGGCTTGTATTCACTGGAATTAAGAAGGATGAGAGGTGGTCTTGTAGAAACATATAAAGTTCTTAAAGGATTGGACAGGCCAGATGCAGGAAAAATGTTTCCGATATTGGGGAAGTCCAGAACCAGGGATCACAATTTAATAATAAGGGGTAGGTCATTTAGGTCTGAGATGAGGAAAAATGTCTTCACCCAGAGAGTTATGAATCTGTGGAATTCTCTGCCACAGAAGGCAGTAGAGGCCAACTCACTGGATGTTTTCAAGAGAGAGTTAGATTTAGTTCTTGGGGCTAAAGGAATCAAGGGATATGGGGAGAAAGCAGGAACGGGGTACTGATTTTAGGTGATCAGCCATGATCATATTGAATGGTGGTGCTGGCTCGAAGGGCCAAATGGCCAACTCCTGTTCCTATTTTTCTATGTTTCTACCAGATCATCAGAATTATTTAAAATAGTGAGGATATATTGTTCAATTGATAAACAAAAGCTTTACAATTCAGTAAATGATACTAATGCATATAATTACTAGGAATCAACTGTAATGCGCGATCCAAATACAGCTTAGAGACACGATAATGTGAAAAGTATTAGGTTCAAGACCCAAATGGTGAACCTTTAGTCAGAGGGTCATGTAAAAGGGTATTACACAAAGGGATATTGTGTATGGTGCAAGTAGAATCAGGGGACAAGCGGATAGCTAGTTAAATGACTGTAGGACAGAAACTAACGGATAAAAAGTAATTTAAAAAGTCATTCAAAATGGCAAATTGTGAAATCTAGGACGCCGTATTATCAGACCTCGAACCATTTTGATGAAAATTTATGTGACGACCATTTTATAAATACCAATTATAAATACTAATTTATTCTTCGGGATCAAAATACCACCACCTAAGTATACAGACAACACAAAACTTGATAGGGCGAGGACAGGGGTTTGCAACAAGATTAAAAGGCATGAAAAGCTCATAATTTGCTAATAATTCTAATATGCACAAATGTGAGCTATTACATTTTGGAAAGTAAATTAATGAAGTCATTAAGGAGTAGACCAACATAAAAGACAAATCATTGCAGCTGAACAGGCCCATTAAAAATAAACAAGCATAAAAGCTTATATCTAAAAAGGATAGAATTGAAAAACATTAACATTGACATTTTTAGAAAGTACATTGCATAGCTCTCTTTATTTCTGTACCATGTGATTGAAAATTATCTTGGATGGAGTGAAATCTGATAATGACCATTTGTGGGCCATTTCACATCACTTCAGCAATTTGGCCAGATAATTCAAGGGGCAGTAGCAATTTCCCTTCTCCCCTGTCAAGCAATCATACTCACAATTCCATGATCAGCTCAAGCTCTAGATTGTGACCCCATTAGACCTCAACCATTCAATTCCTCAACTCCCAGACTGATTCCTGGGATGTCAGGACTGTCTTATGAAGAAAGACTGGGATAGACTCGGTTTATACTCTCTAGAATTTAGGAGATTGAGAGGGGATCTTATAGAAACGTACAAAATTCTTAAGGGGTTGGACAGGCTAGATGCAGGAAGATTGTTCCCGATGTTGGGGAGGTCCAGGACAAGGGGTCACGGCTTTAGGATAAGGGGGAAATCCTTTAGGACCGAGATGAGAAGGACTTTTTTCACACAGAGAGTGGTGGGTCTCTGGAACTCTCTGCCACAGAGGGTAGTTGAGGCCAGTTCATTGGCTATATTTAAGAGGGAGTTAGATGTGGCCCTTGTGGCTAAGGGAATCAGAGGGTATGGAGAGAAGGCAGGTACGGGATACTGAGTTGGATGATCAGCCATGATCATATTGAATGGCGGTGCAGGCTCGAAGGGCCAAATGGCCTATTCCTGCACCTAATTTCTATGTTTCCCTTGGCCCAGTGATTAGCTGAAACCCCATTCTTCTGGAACACCAATTTCCATATTCCTTTATGGGCATAATGATCACCAGCTCCTCCTCTAGCCCTCATCCTGTCTGTTGACATGCTTTGCTTAAAAATAAATTCATGTAATTTAACACTGTATTGTAGATGAGACATTATGCTAGACTTACAAGAAAGTAAGCTTGATGAAAGATACCAATACATTTATTTTTTAACTATTATAAATTTATTTTGTAACTATAATTAATATAGAGCTTTTAGATATGCATTGTTTACACGCTTCTGTAAATCATACCAAGATGGGATGTACATGACAAAAACAAAATTCCTTTAAATTGAAAAAAATGTATTTGAGCCAAACAAAGACACATACTGTTGAGGAACTCAATAACTCAGTGGGTCAGGCAATATCTCGGGAGAACATGGATAGTTGACGTTTCAGGTCGGTACCCTTATTGTTGGAATAGTTTATGTACGTAAATCAATTATTTAATACTGTTGATAATTGCTCGTTTCTAAGCTTCCCCCTAGTCTAGTTTCAGTAAAAACACCGAATCAAGCACTTGAATCAACAAAAAATTAATTTTACCAAAAGTGCGTTACAGATCACACGCTGTACCTATCCCACTGAGGGTTTGATCCTTGTGTCTGCCTGTTCAAGCCCTCTAGGCCTCGCTCAGACAGAGGCACTCCAGAAGGGTACATGATCCTGAGAGCTCTTCCAGAAGATCAACGCTGAGCCTCGTGATCACAGACTTTTATATGTCCCGGGAACTCGAGGGGCCGAACCACATGGGGGTGGACTCTTAATCACCCAATTACAGATATCGATTAACCCCATACATAATTGGCATTTCCCTAACCCAATGATACAACTGTTCAATACATTGTATTCACAACAGACTTCAAGATGAAGTCAACTTGGAAACATTTACCCTGAAAACAGAAAACCCAGACAAGGCTCAACACCTCATCCAATCAACACTTAGCAAAGTCAGACTCTGCAACATTATTTACAACTATTTACAAGATGTATGTCTGGTTTGCAGCTATCCAATCCATTCTATGCTTTTTGCATCAGATTGACAGCGTTTGCAAGGCTTCCCTTTCTTTGCTTCCAAATTGTCTCAGCTCCAGACACTCTGGCACCTCTCACAGCCTGTCCCAGCTCTGCAGACAGTAATTCCAATTTGACCAAATCTCCCAGCAACCCTGAAACTTAACCCCATTTTGAAGTCATAGCTGGTCCAATTTAGCCAGGATTAACATTCCTTCCTTTTATCATAATGATAACCCATCATTAATGATAACCAAAGTGGCTCAATAATCAGCTAACCAGATATACATAAGTGTGCTTTACATTTCCCATCCATCAGTAACACAAGATGATGATGTTCCTTCTCAGAATCGTGTAAAGCTTTCCGAGTTTTCATGGGCATGACTTCACAAGTCCTGCCTGAGGAGTCTTCACTTCCTGAGTTTTCGTGGGCGCGAATTCCCTCCATCCGTGTTCTTGCCCAGTCTTCCTTCCACAGTCGAACCTAAAGCCTAGAAAATCCTAAGAAGCTTGGGACAAAGCAAGTTACCATGAAACACTCGTGCTTTCCCACACATTTGCTATTTAACCTATTATATTGTACTATATCCCTATTCCTATTTGTTCCCTAACATACTATTTATTATTCTGGGATCAACACTAAATAGCCTTCTTCATACTCACACGGTGTTACTATGTATATCTGATGACAGGTAATCATATAAATTCCAGCTGGGCTCAGTCCAGATTCCCCTACAGGCGTGACTTCAATTTGAAGCAAACCATGATAAATGTTCCAATTTAACCAAATTCAGTCTAAGCCTTCAATTTACTATCCGAATTTCAATGTCCATTTTCTCTTCTCATTCCACAGCATTGTAGCCGATAATACAATTCCCTTCCAATTCCTGTGGAATTCCCAGCTGTTCAAAATTAAACAATCAATTTCTTAACTATTAATTTGTCCTAAGTCCAATCAAAAATGCCAAATCCAGTAACAATTTCTTTCCACCTTAATAATATAAGCCACTTTACCATCGAGGGTTAAACAATTCAAATCCATCGGGCGAATACACATCATCTCTACTACTCTGCCATTCGCAATACAATCCAAGTTTCCCCCGACAGTTAACGAAGCCTGTCCTCCATTTTCTTGCATTAATGTATGCACTCTCTTCACTATGATGCCTAGTTACTATGCTAATTCTCCACTATGTTGGTTCCCTATCCTATTAGCTATGACTATATTAGATTTTACCACGTTAGCTTCGTTCTCTGTCTAGGGGTTCTCGCTTTTACAGTTCTCCACTACTGAATAATTTCTTAATCCGGTCTCTCAAAGGGAAGTCCTGTGCTCACAGTTCCTCTTTTGACCATGTCCAATTATATTCCAATTCCAATTCCCATTTCAAGTTCCAAGTTTATTTCCGATTTTAATTCAACTCTCATATTCCCTAAATAATTCCATATTACCAGATCTTCCCAAGTTCCATCCTTCTTGATGCCCTTTGAACAATCCTTTCCATCTTTGTCCGCCTTTCTGAGGACGAGATAATAACAATGTCAGTTAATAATCAAGCTCCAATTAGTCCTAAATCAGATTCCACAAGCCTATTCCAAATCTTGAACATTTTAAAGTCCCTCCAAATCATCACCGCAATTTCGAGACCTAATCCAAAATTTATAAATTTATTTCTACACCCCATAATTTAGAAGCAATTCGGGTATTCTACTCCAAACCACAGAGAAATATTTTATTTGAAATCAGTCCTTTAGAGTGAGGTTTGTCCCAGGAGTCATTATGTCGTCGGTGTTATTTCCTTCGAAGATGTTTAAAGTGTCCTTTATTCTCCTTCCTTTTATTCTTCCAGTGGCTAGGTGATATTAAAGTTAGGCACTAGGGTAGGTCCTTTCTTCATCCTTTCTGATGATCGTGTCTGTTACTAGGGAGTGGAGATACTGAGGAGCATGTCGCTCTGCCTGCTGGCCTTCTCAAGTGTCTTAAAGGGGCAGGACAATATCAATTCTTCCTGCTGGTCACCTTTTTGTGGGGAGCTACATTACCTTTCGCGTTCTTAGGGGTCTGTGCATTCTTTTACCTCACTCCCCAGATAGTCTCTTGTTGACATACTGTCCTGCAGGCATAAAACTCAGCAATACATTAGTTCAATATCTTCTTTTCCCCACTCCCATTCCTCCTAGCAGGCAGGTCAGAGCTATTGAAATGGGTTGGACTGTTGGAATGTCTCTTCCCCCTGATCCCCCCCGATCCCCTGCCAGTGTCCCCGTCCTCTACCGTCACGGTCACAGGAGCCTCGGTGCTCTCTTGGAATCCATCGGTTTCCGTGACCCCGTGGCCTCCTTCTCTGCCCCTTTCCTTCCTGATGATATTCTCTCATGGGACATGACCGACTCCAGTGCCCATGTCCTCCACAATTAAAACACTGATCGGGCCGGATTGTTCTACAACCTCCCCAGCCAAACCTAGGAAAGGTTGGTTCTGTAAATGGGAGGTCTATCCAGGCCACAAGGTCTTCTTCCTCGTTATCCTCACTTGTTCTTATCTCTTTTATTCGGACCTCTAATCTCCGTGCTGCTGTTGAACCAAGCTGCCTTGATGTCTGATTGCCTCTGTAGTCTGTAGTCTGATTGCCTCTGTACCTGATGCAGGCATTTCCCTACAAACACATTGTCTATGGGGAGTTCTTACTCAATTCTCTTCTGTGGTGACTTGTTCCGAAACCATAATATTATTTATGTCCAGACCAATCCATCCATCTTCTCCCCTTATCTCACCCCCTGAAAGGCTATTTGTTTTATCCCGGTACTTCAAGAAGGATTCTTTATTCTTTCACTACTGGAATCCCTAATTAATTTCGGCACCCATGTCGATTAAGTCTTCTTTCTAGCTTCTGGGTTTCCCTTATTTCCACCCGTGGGGCAATCCCAGGAGATAGAAGATCTCTTCCCAATGTTTTTATGTTAGATTCAAATGTAGGGAGAGGAGCCAAAGTTAACATTGACTCCTCCCTTGTGCCCCGCTCGCAAGCTGCGCACGGTTCCTCTGATTTGGGAACATGAGAGTTCTCTGAGGGACACTGTAGCTCTATATCTACTCCGAAGAACTCTCCCCAGTACGGCATATTATTCCCTTCAAGGTGTGCAGACCCTTTCTCATTCTTACCCAATTTACCCGATTTAATTTCTGTTGGCACCTTCCCTTTAAGAGCCATTTCAGCAGTCTCTGTTTCGAAAGACACTCTCCTGCTCCTGTTCTTGCTCCTGCTGTTGACTTATTAATTTCCCTTGTCCCCGCTCTGAAATGTCCTGAGAAGGATCAGTTATATTATCTTCTCCTATTCCCAATTTACTAGCCGCCATTCTTAGGGTGGACAGTAAAACAATTTCGTTATTTATTTTTTCTTTTAGTGCAGAATGCTTTCCACACCTGAATTAACTTGTTTGCTTCTTCACTATTCCCATCATTTCTAACGATTTCTCTATATAGCTTATCCCGATTAAAGACTTTATTCCCCCCCAACGGCCAAAGCACGTTTAATTTCCCCGATAATCCCCTCAGTCTATCCGCTTCATTTGGAAGCTCCCCACAAATTATCCTTATCTGGCTTTCCAATCTGTTTGATCGATCCTTCTCAGAGACATTCCCCATCTCGGAACAATGGACAAAACACAAATTGCAAAATAAAGGTTCCAGAGACTAACACCTCTTTCTCTCACTACTTCTCCCAGACTCTAGGGTCAATGGAATCTCTCTCACACAATGGGTAATGATCTTTCCGATTCAAACCCACTCTAGCAATCGCCTCCTTTCAACTTTCTCCCAATCACTCCTGTTTAATTATTCAAACCAATCGCTCCTATTCAGTCTCTCCCAACTCTCTTATCAGTTAAATCGCAATTGCTGCATTCAATTCCAAACTTTCAAAGAAAGGGCCTAACTCCAACTCGCAGTCTCTCATGCAGCAGTTTCTCTCTCTCTCTCTCTCTCTCTCTCTCAATAAACTTTAAGGTGGCACAAACAAACCCAAATCACGTTAACAAGACTATAACTAAGAATGAAAATATTCCCCCGATTATCAATAACCCAAAACACACCCCAATGTAAATGAGAAGCATACAGTAAACCCCACTTGAACCAATCCTCCTCGTGGTGCAATCAATCAGCAGGACGACTCCTCCCCCGACGCAGCGATCGAAGGAGTACAACCCCTGATCAAACCACCCCGATTCAGATTCTTACAAAACAATCTTAAACACATACGGATATAACCATATAACAATTACAGCACGGAAACAGGCCATCTCGGCCCTTCAAGTCCGTGCCGAACAACTTTTTTCCCTTAGTCCCACCTGCCTGCACTCATACCATAACCCTCCATACCCTTCTCATCCATATGCCTATCCAATTTATTTTTAAATGATACCAACGAACCTGCCGCCACCACTTCCACTGGAAGCTCATTCCACACCGCCACCACTCTCTGAGTAAAGAAGTTCCCCCTCATGTTACCCCTAAACCTCTGTCCCTTAATATCTAAATTAAACATTACAAATATCTAACTTAAACACACTCGCGCTTCAAGTTTAAAATCTGTAAACACCTGCACAAGCAGCAATGCAATGACAGTCCGCGGACTTAACACGATCTATTTGTTAACTTTTAATTACTCTAAAATTTATTTACATACAGAAAATATTTACAAAATCCAGATAACAATACAGAAAGCTATTTTTTACAATTTGCAAAAGGATTTAAAGCACTAGAGCACAATTCACGAACATTCGATCTCGATGCCGCATCACACTGGTATCAGGCAGTGAACCTCTCCCTCTGATGCCAAAGATTTTCCCCTTCCTAGTTTACTCTTTGCTGAGGGGTACTATTCCCTAAATGATTACTTTTCTTCCAGAATGTTACTATTCCTCTGCTAAGACGGGACTTCTATAGGGGGACCTCTATCCCTCCTCTCTAAGTTCAACAGAATTAGGGGTACCCTTTGCTATTTGGTTTACTTTTCGTCATGTAGGGAGGCTCCTGTCTCTCAGTTACTCTTCACTATCAGGTACTAATCAACAATTGACCGGAGGGTTAGTATTCACTGTTGATCAGCCGCTATTCGGAATCGATCACGGACATGCACCAACTTCAAAGTTCTATATACATGAATTCGAATCCCACCTTACGCAGAACCTCAATATGAAATCCAGTATTTGGAAAATTTGTTATAAATATATAATAAATAAGACAATAATAGTTGAAAAATAATGTTGAAAAAATGTCCCCAAGTCTAGACAGTTCAGAGCCTATTTGGAGTCACCATTCTCTATGTAAAAAAAATATATAAATTATTACATGTACACTGCTGTTTTTAATTCCTTTAAACTGAAAATGTCCTTCTGACTTCAATGCTTTAGTGCTACAAAATCTATCACAAATGCTTCAATTAACCATGTTCTTTCTCAGCAGTCTATTAGAATTGAAGATGTGTTATTACTTTGCACATACACGTCACATAGAGGCATCCACACATACTCAGTTTCCTTCCACAGATGCGGCCTGATCCGCCAAGTTCCTCCTGCAGTTCCCTTTTTGCTGCAGATGTTCTTTTTGTTGGCTGCAGATTCCAGCATATGGAGTCTCCAGTGGCGACACACACCACACACCACACATACTCACATATAAAGGGGAAACAAAGATCAGGTTCCTTCAGTGTACCAGGAACAAACTAATGCAGATGCTTCAGAAAATCCAGCAATTAAAAAAGAATAGTAAGATTAAACGAGAACTTACCAGTTTGAAGTTTGATCTTTATTTTATGAGGAGTTACAATGAGGGATTACGTGAAGACCCCGCCAGCACGCATGCGCGACATTCTTCAAAGCAGTGGTGTGAAATCACAGATAGTCACGTAGACTAACATAGTAAGATAAGAGAGAACTTTCATACCAGTTGATCTTTATAATAGAGGGTTAGGAGCGGAGGGCACGTAATCCCTCATCGTAACTCCTCATAAAATAAAGATCAAACTTCAAACTGGTAAGTTCTCGTTTAATCTTACTATTTTACTTCGGAGTCACGTGAGTGACTACGTGAAGATTTCAAAGCTCTGTGATTTCATGCCCTGGAAGCTCCATGCTCACACACCGCTATGCTGGGATAAGAGGATGAACGTAATTCAGACATGACACTGGCTGAAAAACAAAAATAGGTATTTATTCATACCAAAACAAATATATATATATCCCATAGGGGTAATATTATTTGGCAGAACTCAAAATCCTTCCTGCATAAGAGTCAGGAGAGGCCACGGGTTTATTGTAGAAGCGATGAAATGTCTTCTCATTACTCCAACTCGCTGTGGCCAGGATGTGGTCCAAGGGCACCTCCATCATCCTAGCCGCCGAGGTGGATGCCGCCCTGGTGGAGTGGGATTTGAATATATTAGTATCCACCCCCGCCGCATCCAGTACCACCCTTAACCATCTAGAAATGGTTTGCACCGTTACTTTGTGATGGGGCTTTTTGTGACTTATAAGCAATGCTGTCTCCGTGCCCCTGAGACTTTTGGTGACTGAAATATATCGTGAAATTAACGTGACGATGCAAAGTCGAGTATCTGCTGGATATGCCAGAAACTCCAAGGTATGACCAGACGCTCCGGGTCGATCTTGTTTTAACAGTCCCTGCACATAAAAAATGATTTTGTCATTGGTGATAGTCACGGCATCCAGACTAAGTTTGTGCAGGGACTGGACCCGTTGTGCCGTGATTAGTGCCATGATCATTACCATTTTGTAGGTGAGCTTTGCCAAAGTGAGCCCCGAGTTGGGTGTCCATCCTCGCAGCATAGTTAAAACTATGCTGATATCCCACGTATGGTTGTATCTGGGTCTGGGGGGATTGGAATTAAATATTCCTCTCATTAGTTTAGATACCAATGGATGTGATCCAATGCCCAATTGGTCACTCCCCTGGCCCAAGTAGGATGATAGGGCACTCCTGGCACTGTTTATGGCACTGTAGCTCAGTCCCTCATCGAAGTGAAGGGCAGCCAAGAATTCCAGCACTTCTGTAATAGTAGCGGATTCATATGTAGTGTTGGTAGTAGCGCAGAATCCTTCCCACTTCCTGATGTAGGTCAGGTACTGCTTCCTGGTGGACTCCCTGCATGCTGCTGAGATGGTGTCTATGGTTCTGCTGGTGAGTCCGTATCTCAGAAGAGGCCGTTTTAGAATCTGCAAATTAACAGGTCCATGCGGTCATGACATGGGTGGTGTTGTCCTGTGACAGGATGTATGAGCAGACTAGGTCGTTTATTGACCCGAATGCAAGGTTCTGTGGCCATCTTCTGTACCGCTGGGAACCATGGTTGGGTAGGCCAGTCGGGCACAACCAAAATACCCGAAGCGGAGTCTTGTTTGATTTTCTGCAAGACCCGGCTGATGAGGCAGAAGGAGGGGAATGCATAACAAAACAAATCCCCCCAATGTAGCGTGAAAGCGTCCATCGCTACTGCCCCTGGGTCTGGTTCCCAAGCAACATATGTTGGTAGTTGGTGATTTAATCTGGACGCAAATAGGTCGATATCCGGTGTCCCATAACGTTCTACAATATCTGTGAACACTTTTCGATCCAACATCCATTCTATGTTGTCGTTAAATTTGCGTGACCTGGTGTCTGCCACCGTATTTAGCTTACCTGGGAGGTAAGTGGCTGAAATCCAAATTTCCCTTTGCAGACACCAGTGCCAGATATTGTTGGCCAATTCATCACACGATATCGACTTTATTCCGCCCATGTGATTAATATAAGCCACCACCGTGGTGTTGTCAATTTGTATCCTAACATGTACTTTGTGCATGTCTGTGCAGTATGCCCTTAGGCCGTAAAATGCTGCCAGCATTTCTGAATAGTTAATCCCCAAAGTTTTGAATAGGGTTAACTCTTGTGCACTCCATCTACCCCCACAACTAGTGGTAGTATTAGTTGCTCCCCAACCTTTGGCACTGGCATCCGTTTGTAAGGTGATCGAGGGATTGATGATAGTGATGGGTTTGGAACAATATTGGGCATTAATCATCCACCAATTTAATTCGGCTTTTGCCTTCTCTGGTATTTTCATAGGCCTGTCGAAATGGCCTGCATGACTCTTGAGAGCTATAATTTTAGCTCTTTGTAGGTTTTGATAATGTAAAGGTCCAAATTGTGCTGCGGGAAAAGCAGCCACTATCTTCCCAATCACCCTGGCCACCTGTCGAATGGATGGGTCCTTGATGCCAGTAAGGCTCCTGCAAGCCTCTATCAAGTCCACCACCTTGTTTGGTGGCAACGTGATAGACATTTGCACCGAGTTGATAAAAAAACCCCAAGTCGTTCATGGTGGTAGAGGGTTTTAATTTTGATTTATCTGGATGTATAATGAACCCCAGCTTCTGAAAAAGACGTTTCGTGGCTGAAACTGCCAATGTAGCCGTTTCCAAATTCTCCCCAACAATGAGGATATCATCAAGATAGGCCATTACAGTATGATTCTGTTTTCTTAAGTAGGCCAAAGCTGGTTTTAATATCTTGGTAAACAACCTGGGTGCTGATGATAGCCCATTAGGCAAGGCTTTGTATTGCCATAACTGTCCCATCCAGATAAATTTTAAGTATTTCCTATGATCCTTGTGTATTGGTACTGAATAGTATGCATCTTTGAGGTCAATGCATGCCATGAAGTACCCATTAGCTATTAACTGTATAGCAGTGGCAAAGGTGTCCATTTTGAAATGAATATACTGAACAGAAGTATTCAGTTCGGTCAGATCTATGATAATGCGGCAACCGCCATCTTTTTTATTTTTGGTGAATATATTAGATACGAACTCCTGAGGTTCTCTGATGGTTTTCTCAATTACCCCTTTTCCAATTAACCTGAATAGTTCAGCATGCCCTGCTGCCTTCTCTTTTTGAGAGAGGATGAATTTTCGGCTAGGTGAATGCTGGACCGGGGTAGGGAGTTCGTGAATAAATTCAATTTTGTAGCCCTGAATACTTCTGAGTATGAAAGGATCAGAGGTAAAAGTGCGCCAGATTTCATAGAACATGTGCAACCGGCCCCCTACATAAAGTGAATTTAGGCAAGATGTGTTCCTGGGGAAGCCAGACCCACCTACCTCCATGGTTAATGCTGGTGTTGCGGTCTCTGTCCTTGTTTCTTCTGTTGGTTCGACGTGTTGTAGGAGTGGCGCATCTTCCAAGAAGGCCGGGCTGGGCCATGGCCTAAAAAAGACCGCTGTGCAGGTTGGCCGGCCTTCGAGCTTTCACCACCGGCAGATCTGTTATGATATCTCTGTCCGGTGGGTGTGTAGGGGTGCTGTCGCTGAGGATAATGAGTTTTCGTAGAGCCGGGTACTTTGATCAGGCCCAAGGCCTTGGCCTCCTCGTCAAGGTCTTTTACCTGCTTGGGAAGGTTATCCCCGAACAGCAGGTTTGGAGGCTGAGCGTTCCCAGGCTTGCACAAACCCGCAAACTTGGGGTTGAGTGCCGGCTTAATGATGCTCTTCCTGAAGTTGTTTATCTCATACTGTGTATTACACAGTAGAGCCAGGGCATCTTGCAGTTCTTCCGGCAACTCTATCCCCACTGCAGTTCTGGCCACTGCTGTGATCCCGGCGGTTAAGAGCTTCAGGATCCTCTGTAGTTTAATTTCTTGCCCTCTGCTCATGGGGCTCATGTTCCCCCAAATAGGGTTGTTCACCGCGGGGACATTCAGCGACTTGCAATTCTCAGGAGCCATATATTTATCGGCTGTAGAATTAATAGCCTGCTCCTGTAGCTGGTTAGTAGCCATGTAATTAATGCTGGCTGCCAGCTTAGGGTGGATTGGTAGGCCTTTCTGTATAGGCACTGCATGTTTATTGACCATATCCAGGTATTCTTCACACACCCCTGACACTGATGGTTGTTCAGCCAGCTCCCCTTCTTCTGGGTCAGCCCAGTTCTGACCCTCAATGCTCCCCTGCGAAGAGGGCGAGACATTAGGCAGTCCATGGTAGGAACCTGCCGTGGGCCTGCGAAGAGGCCCACTGTGACTCTGCCCCTGCATTAGCAGGTCACGTTGGAGCAACCGCTCCATCATCCGCTCCATGCGGGCTAGACGACCTCCGTCGCTATCTGCGAACGGGGTGTCCTCGGGTCCGGACCCAGCTGAGTCAGCGGCCCCGTCCGACTTCCGGGTGGATTTGCCGCCCGACCGTGGTGTACCAACGGCCCTCATGGGCGAGAAGTCGGGAGCTGCAGGTAAAACCTGTAACTCGGGAGAAGCGGCACGCTGCCGGCTGCTCTCCATGGCAGCTGCTCTCGCTGCTGCTCTCTTTGATTTCCGTGATTCCATAGTAATGATCCTTGTCGACGCTCACTCCTTCGGTGAGACTTACCTGGCGTAAGCTTTTAACTTACGCTGGAGGAGCCCCGCTCCTCCCGACTGTCGCTTCTGCATGCGAACGACGATATGTTGCGCATGCGTGCTGGCGGGGTCTTCACGTAGTCACTCACGTGACTCCGAAGTAAAATTTGGCATAAACATGTAACATAGAGAACATGATATGAACCCCCTTACTGATATTACAACACACTATCTGTCCCATTCCAGCTGAACAAAAATCTAGCCTTAATTGTCTTTACTAGCTATATGTTTAGTTATTTGAATGAAACTTTCACATCAGTACAGATGACACAATAAAGTTAACTACGGTGGGTGGGGAAAGATGGTGCTTAATTTGACTTTTAAATTGGGGTATAGAAGACCAATTTGTATCATAATGTATCACAAATGTTTCAAGTATTTTCAATCTCATCTGCCCTGTAATAGTTATAGCCTTATTTCTAATAATGCACAGATTTTAATACTTGTTCAAAGACCTTGAAACTCCCTGCTCCAATGTTTACTCATTCCAGAACCTCCAATATATGTTCTTTATAATAATATCTTCTTTATAATAATATCTCCAATAGATGTTCTTTGCCCCCCAAAAATTGAATACAGTTCTAAATTTGTTTGTTTTTAAATCTTCTATGTATATTAATCTTCGATCAACCCAATGTTGGCTGCTTCGAACATCACATTAATCTGGACCAAGTATAAATTGTTTTTGAAGTAAGCCATGACAATCATCAATGTCACAGTAATGTCCAGAATGCTGGAGCACCAACATAACACAGTTATTTTTCTTTTTCATTGGTTTAGAGGAATAAGACAGGGTAATCATAATTTAGCAAAGTAAAACGATACACAATCGTCTATGTTAAATATTCCAACCCTATCATCCTTTGCAGCAAAATCCAGAAAAAGATCAAGCACAGGAAGCAGTGTACAATTATAAAATGAATTCTGAAGTACAATAAGATTATTCTCTTGCCACAAATGATGCCAGACTGTTCTACCACGTTATCCGCTTGTGTTTATACAACTACTAATAGCTTCATAACTATGATGCATGGCCTTAGAAAGGAAAAACAGAAACCTGGATTTGAAGGCAGGATATCCTGACGGCGATCACTTAAATTACAGTAAAACCTATAAGTAAAAGAGGCCGATGTGTACACACATAAATCAGTTGATTTTTTTAAATTTCACTAATACAGATTATCAGTCTAACAATTCAAACATGTAATTTAAACAAATTGTTACTCTGCTTCAACCAAACTCATACTGCCAACTCACTCAACAAAAACAGCAATTTTTTGTACAGCATCTTTTTTTTATAAACCACAAATATAACTATATTTCAAACTGTTAATTGTGATTGTAATCTTGGTGTTCCCTCTTAAACGGTCCCATTCCAAAGACAGAAATATTGCAACCATTTTGTAATTATAGTATCAGAACTTTCACTCTAAATATAAAATTAATTTCACATGTTCTATTTCGTCATGATAAAAAAGAAAGCCAACAACTGATTTGTAAGCAACAGGTGGTCACAATACTTCAAAGTACAAAGCACCATAATGAGAAGTTATGTGAAGATAATAAAGAAATATCTTCGATAATGCACCGGACTTGATAAGGGAACTTTATTAGGTGATAAGGTTACTTGATAAGGTTAAGGAGCATTTGGAGGTAGTGACCATAATATAAGATTTAATCTACAATTTGAGAGGGAGAAGGGTAAATCGGAGGCGTCAGTATTACAGTTGAACAAAGGGGACTATGGAGCCATGAGGGAGGAGCTGGCCAAAGTTGACAGGAAAGATACCCCAGCAGGGATGACAGCGGAACAACAATGGCAGTTATTTCTGGGAATAATACAGAAGGTGCAGGGTCAGTTCATTCCAAAGAGGAATAAAGATTCCAAGGGGAGTAAGGGACGACCGTGGCTGACAAGGGAAGTCATGGACAGAATAAAAATAAAAGAGAAGAAGTACAACATTGCAAAGATGAGCAGGAAGCAAGAGGATTGGGTAATGTTTAAAGAGCAACACAAGATAACTAAAAGGGCAATAAGGGGAGAAAAGATGAGGTACGAAGGTAAGCTAGCCAAGAATATAAAGGAGGATAGTAAAAGCTTCTTTGGGCATGTGAAGAGAAAACAAAATAGTTAAGACCAAAGTTGGACCCTTGAAGACTGAAAAGGGTGAATTTATTATGGGGAACAAGGGAATGGCAGATGAGTTGAACATGTACTTTGGATCCATCTTCACTAAGGAGGACACAAACAATCTTCCTGATGTACTAGTGGCCAGAGGATCTGGGGTGATGGAGGAACTGAAGCAGGGCTCTCGCTTAACTTTTTTTCTCTGTTGCCAGTCGGGCAACCTTGACAGCTTTTTAGATTGCCAAATGACAGTTTAGGTGGCCATATAAGACAGTTTGCATGACGCGTGCGATAATGTGCTCGGACGAAGTGCGTAGCTACCAGTCAGAATTATGCTCAATGAAGCATTCACATATTGTGTTCAAGAAAGAACTGCAGATGCTGGAAAATCGAAGGTAGACAAAAGTGCTGGAGAAATTCAGCGGGTGCAGCAGCATCTATGGAGTGAAGGAAATAGGCAATGTTTCAGGCCGAAACCCATCAGTCTGAAGAAGGTTTTCTGCCCGAAACATTGCCTATTGCCTTCGCTCGATAGATGCTGCCGCATCCGCTGAGTTTCTCCAGCACTTTTGGCTACATTCACATATTATTTCTGCTTCAAATAACTCACAAACTAAACATATTCACCAATCAAGACATGATATATACCACAATGACATGAGGCAAAATTATAATACAATACATCTCAACTCTTTTTACACGTTGCAATTAATGCAATTTCTATTAGTTCTTTCCACTTCCAAACAAAAATGTGGTTGGATTATTCAGCAAATGATCAACCTGTGTCAATAAATCCTGGACCATGCACACTACAGATTGATGCGAGCATGTTTTCTGTGAAGGACCGAAAATTACCATGACATGGCCATAGCATGGGTGGTTATTGCTATCGGCACAGAAACACTCTGGCTTCCCACATAATTTATCCATAACAAAATATACAGGTTGCAAGGAAATTTCTAAAGGCATTTTATGATAATAGCTGTTAAAACCGACTATACCCATCTGACAGGTTAAACATTACACTAACTGACAAGGGATGGCCAAAGGACATAACTGCAACAAATGTTCTTTTGGTAATATGTTTAAAGGTGTCAAAACAAATAATAACATTGGGAATTAAAACACATTTGATTGCATTCCGTTATCAAACATAGTCAATGTTCGCTCTGAAGACCATGAATCACAATAGGGTCAGGGTGTGTGTGAATCAGTGCGGGGTGGATAGATGGCGGCGGGGGGGGGGGGGGGGGGGGGGTTTGAGAAGGCAATCGGTGCGGAATGGATAGATTGAGGCAGGTGAATTAGTACGTGTTGGTTGGAGTATGTAAAATTGTGAGGGGAGAGCACGGGGGATGTCAGTGGTGTTGAACAGTACAGGATGGATGGGGGGGTCAGTACAGGATGAATGGGGGGTTCAGTACTGGATGAATGGGGGTAGACAAAAATGCTGGAGAAATTCAGCGGGTGAGGCAGCAATTATGGAGCTAAGGAAATAGGCAACATTTCGGGTCAAGACCCTTCTTCAGACTGTTCCCCCCCATTCTTCTTGAATGCGGGGATCAGTACAGGATGGATGGGGGGGGGGGATCAGCATAGGATGAATGGGGGTGGGGTCAGTACAGGATGAATGGGGGGGGAGATCAGGACAGTGTGGATCGGAGGGTCTGTGCAGGATGAATGGGCGATCACTACAGGATGAATGAGGGGATCAGTATAGGATGAATGGGGGATCAGTATAGGATGACTGGGGGATCAGTACGGGAGGAATGAGGGGATCAGTACAGGATGCATGAGGGAATCAGTACAGGATGAATGGAGATCAGTAAAAGATGAATGGGCAGATCACTACAGGATGGATGGGGGGGTTTGGTGCAGTGTAAATGGAAGGTGGGTCAGTACGGGATGAATGGGTGGATCAGTGAGGTATGAGTGGGGGGGAGAAGTGCAGGATAGATGGGAAGAGGGGTAGTACAGGAAGAATTGGGGGACCAGTGTAGGATGGATGGGGGGGGTGGCAGGAGAATCAATGCAAGATGGGTAGGGTGATTAATAGATTGGGGGGTAGATGGGGAGGGGAGCACAGGGGATGTCAGTGAGGACTGAATAGAATGCGGGAATGATTTGCTGCCTGCAAATCAAAAGATACTGCTGCAAATCCACCAACTGCGCTTTCAAAACACAGGAAATGGTGTTGGGTAGACTAATGGGACCGAAGGCTGATAAATCCCCAGGGCCCGATGGTCTGCAGCACAGGGTACTTAAGGAAGTGGCTCTGGAAATCGTGGACGCATTTGTGATCATTTTCCAATCTTCTATAGATTCAGGATCAGTTCCTGTGGATTGGAGGGTAGCTAATGTAATCCCACTTTTTAAGAAAGGCAGGGTAGAGAAAACAGGGAATTATAGACCAGTTAGCCTGACATCGGTGGTGGAGTAGATGCTAGTCAATCATAAAAGATGAAATAGCGGCACATTTGGATAGCAGGAACAAGATCGGTCCGAGTCAGCATGGATTTACGAAGAGAATATCATGCTTGACTAATCTTCTGGAATTTTTTGAGAATGTAACTAGGAAAATGGACAAGGGAGAGCCAGTGGATGTGTAGTGTGCCTGGACTTTCAGAAAGCATTTGCTAAATTCCCACATATGAGATTAGTGGGCAAAATTATGGCACATGGTATTGGGGGTGGAGTGCTGACATGGATAGAAAATTGGTTGGCAGACAGGAAACAAAGAGTAGGGAGAAACAGGTCCCTTTCAGAATGGCAGGCAGTGACTAGTGGAGTACCGCAGCTATTTACAATATATATTAATGATTTAGATGAAGGGATTACAAGTAACATTAGCAAATTTGCAGATAACACAAAGCTGGGTGGCGGTGTGAATTGTGAGGAGGATTCTATGAGAATGTAGGGTGACTGGGACAGGTTAGGGGAGTGCGCAGATGCATGGCAGATGCAGTTTAATGTGGATAAATATGAGGTTATCCACTTTGGTAGCAAAAACAGGATTATTATCTAAATGGTGTCAAGTTGGGAAAAGGGAAAGTACAATGGGATCTGGGGGTCCTTGTTCATCAGTCAATGAAAGTAAGCATGCAGGTACAGCAGGCAATAAAGCAAGCGAATGGCATGTTGGCCTTTATAACAAGAGGAGTTGTATGGGAGCAAAGACGTTCTTCTGCAATTGTACAGGCCATAGTGAGATCGCACATGGAGTATTGTGTGCAGTTTTGGTCTCCAAATTTGAGGAAGGACATTCTTGCTATTGAGGGAGTGTAGCGTACGTTCACAAGGTTAATTCCCGGGATGCCGGTGAAAAGCTTAAATGCTTTTAATGCTTTTAAATACATAAAAGTTACATGGTGGAATACCTGACTGTAGGTTGTAGCTTGTATTCCAAGAGAGGGAGAGACAACCCCAGGCTTGTCTCAGATTGATGTAAATTGACACAATGACCGATGCCTTTAAAATGTCTTGTCCTGAAGTTATCATCTGATAAGAGACAGATGCTTTTGGAATGTCTCGTCCTGTAAGCACCAACCGGTAAGATGCCTTTGAAATGTCTCTACTAATTGATAAGAGACGAGCTCAAAAATTTGTCCTATGGTGATGTGTATTGGCTGCATCTTTGACCATGACTAACATATTTGGAATGTGACTAAGTGACAACACAGTATAAAACACAGTGCAAATCTTTGTTCATTGAAGTGGTAGCACGGGGAAGTCAGGTGTCTGTTGCTCACTTGACTGGTGTATCCCCGTCACTTCTGCCAGCTGATGATCAGTAAAGCTTAAGCTGGTTTACCTAACGTTATTGTGAGTTGTCTGTTTTTTAAGTAGTGAACCTTATCATTGGCGTAGTTGGCAGGATTTCGCTGGGACCGTCAACGGATGACTGTGCAAGATGCTACAGAGTGACTGGGATTGGACAGGGAGAAAACTGAGCTCTAATCAGACCCTTTGAGACCAAACTCCCATAGAAACTCCCGGTAACATCTGTGGTCCTTCGTCAGAAGTTGATCTGGTTCCCCATCAAGGTCCTTAATACAGACAACAAAGTTAAGACCAATTGTATATGTTTTTGCTACTAGGACAGTAGTTGGTAAGGGGGTTTGCTACTAGGCGAGTAGTCAGCGATTGGATAGGGCAAACTAAAAAGGTTTGTCATAAATTAATACATTTTTGCTACTAGGAGAGTAGTTGGTAAGGTATTTTGCTACTAGGAAAGTAGTTGACAAAAAGTTTGTCGTTCACAGAGTACCCGGGCTGAGAAGAGACTCGTGGCTATGGGGAATAATCTGGATAAAAGTGACGGGGGAACGCCCGTCCAACATATGTATTGTTTGAATGCTAAAAGTAACAAATACTATAGAATATTAAGTTGTAAGCTAACCAAACATTTGGAATATGAATCCTGGCCAGTAGGAGCTACATGGAATGTAGAGACAATTAAAAGAACAGATGTTGACATGGGAAAGAGACGCAGGAAAGAAATGGAAAAAGAGAATTAATGAATGGAGAGAGGGGGCAGAAAAGAAGCATGAGGAGAGTAGTGATCGGAGTTGGATGGATAATGCATGTCAGAGAGGGATGGAGTTAAAGAACAAGGATGGCACTATGAAAGGATGAAAAGTGTTGCAGCTAGAATGCCAGTGGGCAGAGGAACAAGAGAAAAGAACTAAGGGACAGATGGAGGGTAAAAAACAGGTGATGGTTAATAAAGAAAAACAGTGCTGGTAAGTCCTCCGGAAGAAACCTTATTTCTGGCATGGCAGCCCTGTTTGTTAGTGAAGATGAGGATTTAGATAATCCCGGGAGGTGCCCACCTCCCTATGCCCCACCGGCAGCGATGGCACCCTTGCCTGTAGCAGCTCCGGTAGTAACACCAAAATACCCCGAAATTCCACCGCTATGAAGCTCCCCCGAATTGGGAGCAAGGCGAAAAACACCCAGATGGGAGGAACCAGAGAAAGAAATGAGCAAGGTAGTAGAAAGTGCACAAAACTTAACAATTGATCCAGAGGGATCAATCGGGGAGCGAGTAAAAACCAAACCTAGAAAGACTATGCAGAACCTCCCTATGAGAACCGTGCCAAACCCTAGGGCAGGACAAGACAATCAGGAAGATACCATGCAGATATATGGACCATATGAACAATGTATGATACGGGCTAAAGCCCCAAATCGCCAAATGACCCCTCAGGACGTTGTAGGCTACCTTCGCAGTGCGGTAGAATATTATCAGGCTCTGGGCCATAATATTTGGTTCATAACTATGTTGCTTCTGTCACCGGCCAAACAACAGAAGTGGAAGAATACATTGAAACATCAGACACGGCAGGCACTAAAGGACGCACAAGGAGGGCATGCAGACCAGGCAGTTTGTATAAATTTTATGACCACCAATCTACTTGAATGTTTGAAAAAGCCAATTAATATGTCGGTGGTCCTCGATTGTAAGCCCGGTCCAAAAGAAGACCCCCAGTCGTCTCTGGATCGTTTCACTAGTTTCTATGGAACCCATGCAGGAGACCCTGTATACAATGCTGGAAACATGTCTCCAGCTTTTAATGCTACATTGATGAGTTGTCTCCCGCTGAAAGTGCAGGTAATGATTAAAACAAACCTAAACTGGGCAGACAATGGCATAACCCAAATGAGATGTGCAGTAACTGCCTTTTGGGCTGATGGTGCCGGAAACACAGCTGCCACCGGTGCACCCAAAATAAAAACTGATTATATGTGGGAACTAGCACCTGAGGAATCCTCCCAGGTTCTGGCCATGAGACCAGGGAACGGGATGCGCCCTGGTAGAGGAAGGGGTTTCCCGCCCAGACCACAATGGGATAGACCACAATGGGACAGAGAATTCCAGGGAAGACGAGGACGAAACCCCCCAGGGCAGGGAAGACCCCATGGTGAGAGAGGAGGCGAAGGAAGCTGGATGAGGGATAGCCCCTCTCATGACACTCAAGAAGGACGGGGAAGACAGGCTCCGTACTCTACCAACAACCCGTTTTACCAATGACCCACCCACACCACTGTAAAATGCCTATTCCCACTAATCGCCAACCCCAATGAAGAACCCATAATAAACATGATATTGGGGGACACCAGAGTTCAGTTTTTGATTAATACAGGGGCAACCTCATCTACCCTGAATCAGGAGCTCACGGCATATCTGGGAGTTCCCATGTCAGACCATGTAACACGATTATCGGGATTAGACGGGGAAAGTACAATTTTACCCACTAACCCAGCCTCTGACCATAACAGTGCACCCTCTCCTTCTCCATTACCTCACACCTTGGCTGCAACCTCGCAGGCAGAGACCTATTGATCGGATTAAAAGCAGGAATTACCTGCACTGATGAGGGAATACACCTCCAGACCCAGAGGATGATGGACACACACTTTCCAACACCTCAATGGTGGGCCATTGATCTTTTGTCAGCGCCAGACCTCGGAAATACACCTGATCTGTAAATGGGACTTATTTTATGATCGCACGGGTTGCAATTCTGGAATGGGAGATTACTTTAGGCCACTGATAGGGAAAACAACCACTGTGATAGGAACAGTGTCAGGAGAACCCTGCACTGCCATGATAGTGCAAGTGGAAACAGAATGCTTCCCTAGTGGCACCACATGTAAGCACCTCAGTGAGGGCAGATCACTCAGCAAAAGAGCTGGGGTACCTCACCTACGAATTACGCAACCAAGCAGGTAACATATTGGTTGAGCAATATTTTTCTCAGGGAACGCTGGAGTACTGGAAAGAATGCCAGATTGTTGAACGAGTTATCTGACGCCACCAACTGCCGAAGTACGACATAGACAAACATCAGATTTAGTCGACATCACCGCATGAAGTCGGACTGACTTATTGTGCTCCTGCAATGATCACGATCAAGCCGGATGTCCGCCTCCCTGCGGTCCACCAATAGCTATTAAAACCAGAGGCAGTGGCAGGAATACAGCAACTGGTACAGTCCCTTTTACACCAGGGCATATTGGTGCAGTGTCACTCACCATGTAACACCACGATCTTCCCGGTACCCAAGCCCGGACGCTCAGAGTGGAGGCTAGTACAAGACCTCCGTGCAATGAATGAGATTGTTACGCCTATGCACACCATTGCACCAAATCCCGCAACCATCCTGAGCCAGATTCCCGCCTCTGCAACCATCTTCACAGTAATTGACCTACATCCCGATTGCCAATACCTTTTCGTCTTTACATACAAAGGACAACAATATACGTGGACATGCCTACCGCAAGGCTTTGTACATTCGCCCAATATATTTTCCCAAGTGCTAGCAGACCAGTTAAAGACATTAACCCTCCCACAAGGCTCCGCTGTAATTCAGTATGTTGATGACCTACTCCTCGCCAGCAACATCACTGACACAACAAAGCTATTAGACGTCTTACACGCTTGGGGATATGTGATCCCTCAGAGGAAAATTTCAGAGGGCAAAAGAGAAGTTACATTTCTTTGAGTTATGATTAGCAGGGCGACAGCTTTTTAGATTGCCAAATGACAGTTTAGGTGGTCATTTAAGACAGTTTGCATGACGCGTGCGATAATGTGCTCGGACGAAGTGCGTAGTTACCAGTCAGAATTATGTTCAATGAAGCATTCACATATTGTGTTCAAGAAAGAACTGCAGATGCTGGAAAATCGAAGGTAGACAAAAGTGCTCAAAAGAAACTCAGCAGGTGCAGCAGCATCTATGGAGCGAAGGAAATAGGCAACCTTTTAGGCCAAAACCCATCAGTCTGAAGAAGGGTTTCGGCCCGAAACGTTGTCTATTTCCTTCGCTCCATAGATGCTGCCGCATCCGCTGAGTTTCTCCAGCACTTTTGGCTACATTCACATATTATTTCTGCTTCAAATAATTCACAAACTAAACATATTCACCAATCAAGACGATATATACCACAATGACATGAGGCAAAATTATAATACAATATCTCAACTCTTTTTACACATTGCAATGAATGCAATTTCTATTAGTTCCTTCCACTTCCAAACAAAAATGTGGTTGGATTATTCAGTAAATGATCAACCTGTGTCAATAAATCCTGGACCATGTACACTACAGATTGATGCAAGCATGTTTTCTGTGAAGGACCGAAAATTACCATGACATGGCCATAGCATGGGTGGTTATTGCTATTGGCACAGAAACCCTCCGGCTTCCCACATAATTTATCCATAACAAAATATGCAGGTTGCAAGGAAATTTCTAAAGGCATTTTATGATAATAGCTGTTAAAACCGACTATACCCATCTGACAGGTTAAACATTCCACTAACTGACAAGAGATGGCCAAAGGACATAACTGCAGCAAATGTTCTTTTCGTAATATGTTTAAAGGTGTCAAAACAAATAATAACATTGGGAATTAAAACACATTTGATTGCATTCCGTTATTGGGGATGTCAGTGAGGACTGAATAGAGGAGGGAATGGGGATCAGTGCGGGATGGAGAGGAGGGGTCTCAGGATAAGAGGATTGGAGGGCGGCGTACAAGAGAGAGAGAGAGGGGGGGGAAGGGGCAGAGGAGGTGGGGAGGAAGGAAGTCAGCGCTCCTCAGCCAACATCGCCCGCTGCCTTGGCCGTCCCTGCCCATCGCCAAAGTGCTGCCACCAAAGGGGGTGGCGGTTGGGAACTCGTCGCCACCGCCTCCCCTCCTCCGCCAGGAAGGTCCGGGATTGAGCGGTGCAGCTCAAAGATCCTATAGCTATAGGATCTTTGGTGCAGCTGCTTCCATCGGCGAAAGGAGACTTCCCCCTCCTTCCTTCCTTCCCTCCCTCTCTCTCTCTCTCTCTCTCTCTCTCTCTCTCTCTTCCCGTCCCCCTGGCCTCGGCGTGCAAGAGAGGTTGTTTAGAAAGCGCTGTTAACGGATTTGCAGGCAGCGGCCATTATCAGGGCGATAGTGGCCGCTGCCTGCATATCAAAAGATACTGCTGCAAATCCACCAACTGCGCTTTCAAAACACGCACGCACGCAGAGGCCGGGAGGAGGGCGGGAGAGGGAGGTCTCCTTCCGCCGGGCGGGGTGCGGGAGGAGGAGACGGTGGAGCCGTTATCGTGGCCGCTGTTGCCGCTGTTCGAGACCAGTCATTCGCTCCGACCCTTCGTCACCACGCACCTAGTATCTTGGCCCCACAATCAAAGATACTAGAGGAATACAGCCGCCGCCGTTGACACGAAACGTCATGCTTATATTCTCCAGAGATGCTGCCTGACCCCTGGAGTTACTCCAGTGTTTTGTGTCTATCGGTATAAACCAGTATTTGCTTGCCAAGCCGGGCAAAATGAGTCGCCGTTTAGGTTGGCTGGCGGCACTTTGGGTGGTCATTGGTACTCGGGCAACCGCTAATTTCGAGCCCTGATTAGTACTACTGAACGTGCACTCACGCCAGCAAGAGTGGACCCCACTGTTTGCTATCCAAAACCCGAAATCCCCAAACAAATGAGAGCCTTTTTGGGGCAAGTGAACATTTGCCGCCAATGGATTCCCGATGTTGCACTCTATACCAAGCATCTATCACCACTGGCTTCTGCAAATGCCGCTCAACATTTTTACCTCGATGAGGAACAGGCTAAGGCTTTTATAGGCCTAAAAGATGCATTTGCCTCTGCCCCAGCCCTCGGGCAGACCACTATATGATAGGCCATTTCAGCTGTACGTTACAATAATCCAAGACTGCGTTAGCCATACTGACCCAAACACATGCGGATGTTAAACGAACGATAGTAAATGAGTCACAGATGATTTTGGAAGAGGGAAGATTTCAGATTCAGATTCCGTTATGGCAGAAATGGGGCAGACATGGATTAAAATATTACCCTTAGCATTATTTGAAATGAGGGTAACGCCCGATAGTGCTACGAAGCTATCCCCGGCAGAAATTATCTACGGTAAACCTCTACGAACCCCCTGGGGAGCAAGCATCACTTAGGAAGAAACCTTAGATTTACACGTATTAAACGATGAAATGATAACGTATGTTCAGCGGCTCACCCATATTCTGTCAGCATTACATCTACAGGTAAAGAAGTTCCAGAGGCCGCTACTTGACAGTGACCAGAGCGAAATAGTAGAACCAGGGGACTGCGTACTTATAAGAAATTGGGACCATAAGAAACTCGACTTCCGCTGGAACGAACCATACAAGGTGCTACTGAATAGACCGACAGCAGTGAAGGTTGAAAGCCACCCGCGTTGGATACATCTCTCCACCTACCAGTAGATTGGACACAAGAATGACACGAGTGTTGCTCGTTCTGCTGACGGTCCTAACCATGGCCCAAGTAGCATGGACTAATACCTATCTGTCTATGAGCCATGAGTTTGCCGTAAGGGCACATGGGACTGAATGTTGAGTATGCACCGGTGTTCCGACTAGCAGTAAGGAAGGAATTCCCTTGGTCCATTCCACTAAACCTTACCGAGAGACTAGCACTGAGGTGCTTCTGTAACTCCACTAAAAAAACGTCCTGCCTGAAAATCATACGGATAACAAATAACAAAAACAAAACAATAAATATCACCTATGGAGGCCTGAGACACAATAACTTTAAGGATGGTACACTCCTCCCTTTAAACAAGATTGGAAATTAAACTTGACTAGCACAGCAGATATACCCCGACTGCAGATAGTAAGAGATCCGCACAGGCCAGTTAATATTACCTATTTTTGCCACAACCAAGGCACTGGTGTATTTTTGGGAAACAGTACGTGTATGACAACCCAGTCAGCCCCCATTGCCAGCCCACCTCAACCGGTTAATGGCACATATTTTGTATGTGGATCCTGGGCCTACCCATGGTTACCAGGAATGCCACCGGCAGACGGGACAACTTGGAACAATCCCATCACAGGACCCCATCACTGGACAGGGTGTTGTTATGTTGCATATGTGGACCCACACATGAGAAGCATGAACCAGTTACACCAGCACACGGGGATTTTTCCTGGCAGTAAAAGGAGGGACATGCGCCATAATTGGCCGAGAATATTGTACTTTTATCCCCAATGCTTCCTCTAACATTACCGACTTGGCCGTCCATATCAGAATGGAAGTGACTAAAATAGAGAAGGTAGGAGCTGAATTACATCATTATAGCTCCGGGGGCGGTTGGTGGCCATTTAATATGTTTGGGAGGACTTGGGGAATTATTGTCCACTATGGATTGATTATATTACTAATTGTACTCTTAATTTGTCTGTTGCGATGCTTATGGCCTATCTTATGTACTCGGCGAGGACTGTAATTGTTATCATCAAAATGATAAAGAGGAGGGAATGAAAAGGTAAAATGCTTTTAAATATATAAAAGATACATGGTGCAATACTTGACTGTAGGTTGTAACTTGTATTCCAAGAGAGAGAGACAAGCCCATGCTTGTCTCAGGTTGATGTATATTGAGACGATGACCGATGCCTTTGAAATGTCTTGTCCTGGAAGTACCAACTGATAAGATGCGTTTGAAATGTGTCTACTAATTGATAAGAGACAAGCTCAGACTCGTCCTGTGGTGATGTGTATAGTTTGCATTTTTGACCATGACTAACATCTTTGGAATGTGACTAAGTGACAACACAGTATAAAACACCATGCACATCTTTGTTCAATGAAGTGGTAGCATGGGGAAGTCTAGCGTCTGTTGCTTACTTGACTGGTGTATCCCCGTCACTTCCACCGGCTCATGATCAGTAAAGCTTGAGTTGGCTTACCTAACGTTATTGTGAGTTGTCTGTTTTTTAAGTAGTGAACCTTGTCAGCAGGACTGTCATATGCTGACAGAATGGAGAGGCTGGGCTTGTATACTCTGGAATTTAGAAGGATGAGAGGGGATTTTATTGAGACACCTAAGATTATTAAGGGTTTGGACATGCTAGAGGCAGGAAACATGTTCCCGATGTTGGGGTAGTCCAGAACCAGGGGCCACAGTTTAAGAATAAGGGGTAAGCCATTTAGAACGGAGATGAGGAAACACTTTTTCACACACAGAGTTGTGAGTCTGTGGAATTCTCTGCCTCAGAGGGTGGTGGAGGCCGGTTCTATGGATACTTTCAAGAGAGAGATATATAGGGCTCTTAAAGATAGCGAGTCAAGGGATATGGGGAGAAGGCAGGAATGGGGTACTGATTGTGGATGATTCAGCCATGATCACATTGAATGGCGGTGCTGGCTCGAAGGGCCGAATGGCCTACTCCTGCACCTATTGTCGATTGTCTATTGTCTAAAATGGAATAGAATTTATTTCATTGTATAAAAAGGAACTACAATGTTTCCAATACTTGCCAAAGAAGATGATCTACATGATTGGGCAAAGAATAAATGCCACATTTGAGGGGAAAAAATTTAACATTGAACATAAAAGAGTACAACATAAGAACAGGGCTATCAGCCCACAATCTCTGTGCCAAATATGACGCCAAATAAATTAATCTCCTTTGCCTGCACATAATCCATATCCACATAGCTATTTTAAAGTATTTTAAGTACCACTATCGAATCTGCTTCCACCACCATCCTTTGCAATGCAATCCAGGCACCCATCATTCTATATTTTAAAAATCTTTACCCGCACACTTTTCCCCTCTGGCCTTAAGGCAATGTCCTCCAGTTGCCAACATTTCCTTCCTCGGAAAAGATTTATGACTGCTACACTATCTATGCCACTAATAATCTTGTATACTTCTATCAGGTCTCCCATCAACCTCCGACACTCCAAAAAAGAAATCCGAATTTGTCCAACCTCTCCTTACAGCTAATACCCTAATCCAGGCAGTATTCTAGTGAACCACGTGCACTCTGAATGTACTGAAAAATGTGGCTGAATCAAAGTTTTATAAAGCTGCAACATGACTTTCTAACTCTCAATTCCTTGACCGATGAAGGCAATCATACAATACAATCCTTTACCATACTATCTCCGTGTGCTGCCACTTTCAGGGAGGTATAGATCTGGACTCTAGGATCCCTAGTAGACACAAATGCAGGAGTAACTCAGCGGGTGAGGCAGCATCTCTGGAGAGAAGAAATGGGCAACGTTTCGGGGCAAGACCTTTCTTCAGACTTTAATTTAATTTATACCTTCTATTTAAAATAGCATCTGCAGTTCTTTCTTACTCCAGGATCCCTTGGTACAGAAATACTATTAAGGGTCATGCTATTAATTATATACTTTTCCGTTACATTCAACCTTCCAAAGTTCAACAATTCACACTTGCTCTGATTAAACCTCAACTGCCATTTCATCGCCATATCTGAAACTGATCTATGTTCTGCTTTATATCTCAACGCCCTTCTTCTCCACCAATGTCTCCACTCCATGTCTGCAACTCCACCAATATTGGTGTTATATGCAGACTTAATAACCAACCCATCAATATTTGTGCACGTCAGTTATCAATATCACAAACAACAGAGGTCAAAACTCAAATAACTACAGAATTCCACTGGTCACAAACTCCCAGCCTGAATAAAGCTGCTTCCACCACGATCCTCTGTCTTCCATGCGCAAGTCAGTTTCGAATCCAAACCACCAAGTCACCATGAATCCCTTGCATCTTAATCTTTTGGGTCAGCCTACCATGAAGGATCTTGCTAATATCATGTGGATAAATGTGAGGTTATCCACTTTGGTGGCGAAAACAGGAGGGTAGACTATTATCTGAATGGTGGCCGATTAGGAAAAGGGGAGATGCAACGAGACCTGGATGTCATTGAGTATAGGAGCAGGGAGCTTCTACAGACTGATTCCTGGGATGTCAGGACTTTCATATGAGGAAAGACTGGATAGACTCGGCATGTACTCGCTAGAATTTAGAAGATTGAGGGGGGATCTTATAGAAACTTACAAAATTCTTAAGGGGTTGGACAGGCTAGATGCAGGAAGATTGTTCCCGATGTTGGGGAGGTCCAGAACAAGGGGTCACAGTTTAAGGATAAGGGGGAATTCCTTTAGGACCGAGATGAGGAAAACATTTTTCACACAGAGAGTGGTGAGTCTCTGGAATTCTCTGCCACAGAAGGTAGTTGAGGCCAGTTCATTGCCAATATTTAAGAGGGAGTTAGATGTGGCCCTTGTGGCTAAAGGGATCAGGGGGTACGGAGAGAAGGCAGGTACAGGATACAGAGTTGAATGATCAGCCATGATCATATTGAATGGCGGTGCAGGTTCGAAGGCCCGAATGGCCTACTCCTGCACCTATTTTCTATGTTTCTATGTTTCTAATAAGTGCTTTACTAAAATCCACACAGATAACATCCACTGCCCTACCCTCAAAAATTACATCTGTCACCTGGTAAAACAGCTCAAACAAGTTAGTAGATATGACATGCATGGACAAAGCCATGACGATTGTCCCTAATTATTCCATTCCCTTCCAAACACAAGTAAATATTATCCTTAAGTATCCTCTCCAATAACTTTCCTGCCACTGACATAAAGCTCACCAGCCAACAAAGAAACTATACTGGCTACTCTCCAGTCTTCCGACACCAAGCCAATGGCTAGGGAGGATACAAACACTGCAACCTCCTCTCTTGCCTCTCCCACTAACCTGGGATAGGCAGGAAGACATTAGAATCAGCAGAACTAATGGGGTGGAAATTCACGTATACATCACGTTCAGGGATTAAAACTCACAAAGAAAATTACCCCAGCTCTGATTTTTAATAAGTGATGCAAATATTGCACTTCTAGAGCAAGCCCCCAAAGCTGGGTAGCAAATTTGGATCTAATACACTGCTGACCATTCCTGAGAAATGGGCTGAAGAGGGAAACAAAATAAGTTTTCCTGGTCCTCCAACTTCAGATAAAGAGGGGTAAAAAGAATTTCCTGCGGTATTTCTTTACCTAGATTTTGGAACTGTACAGACAGAATAGAAGGAAGCAAGGAATAGTGCTGCTCGGCAGAGGATGGGGAAAGGTGGTATTTCTCTTGTAAATTGATACACAACAAACATACCGTTTCCCGTTAATGTTGGCAGGTGTGACTGAGTTTGAAAGGGGCGAGCCTCCTATGCCTCAGATCACTATTCAGGGGTCCAGAGTCAGGCGGGGATCCGCCAGTGGGCGCAACCTCCTGCACAGGGACATGGACACACGGTAAAGCCACTCACCCCGGCGGGAAGGAGCTGGCTCCGCTATCGCTTTAACTCGAAAGGACAGAGATTAGTCACTTCGGGTCCGCCGGTACTTGCCTGATCATGTCCTCCGAGGCCGAGGAGAGTGTGGGGCGCTGGTGGCCGGGGTTGTTGCTCCTCACGCCGCCATTTGCAGCGGGTCGGGTCGGGTCAGGTCCGGGCGCAGCCTCGGCGTCCGCTTGCTCCTCGCGCCCGCGCCCGCGCCCCCGCCAGTCCCCAGCCGCACAAACGTTGCCCCTGGTAACCGCTGCCGGGGGCGTTCCACGGCCGGGGCGCCCGCCTGCTTGCACACCCACGATGGTTCCTACTTTGTACAGGAAGGAACAGCCGAAGAACTCAGCGGAACAGGCAGCATTTCTGGAGCGAAGGAATGGGTGATGTTTCGGGTCGAGACCCTCCGAAGCGTCACTCATTGTTCCAACTTTGTTACAAAATTAGGTTTACTGCAGGTTCACGACAACTAAAGCACTATTCTAATGTTAATCTCTTGCTCATCCTCAAATTTAATAGATCTACAATCGGTGGCTGCCTTTTATGTGATTTTCACCGACCTTATGATTTAACCTATTATATGATTTTACCGGGTTGTTTGCAAAACAAAGCATTTGCCTGTACCCGGGTACATGTGACAATAAAGTATCATTGTCTCTCTAAACACTAAGGTCTGGCTTCCTGAACATCTTATAATTCCCTTCTTAAAGAAGTCTTCTAAAATCTATATCTTTTTCCAAACGTTTAGTTATTTGCTCCAACAGACTTCATGTTACCTGCCCCACCAGAGGATAGAGAACACTCGATCACTGTTACACTTCAATCAAGAACGCATATCGCTCTGTTCCCCGGGCGGCTCTGGGTCTCTGATCATTCTTTGTTCACCTTATTCCAACCTCCAGGCAGAAACTAAAATCTGCTAAGCCTGTGGTCAGAACAATGAAAAGGTGGACAAGGGAGGGCGTTGAAAACCTCCAGTTCTGCTTAAACTGCACGGATTGGAATATGTTCAGGGAAGCACCCACAAGCCTCGATGAATATTCAGACACTGTGACATCATATGTCAGCTTTTGTGAGGACAGTTGCATTGCCACTAGGACCCGGATCTGGTACAACAACGACGACAAGCCCTCGTTTACAGCTGAACAGACATCTCCGCCAGTCTAAAGAGGAGGCCTACAGGAGCGAGGATGCAGACCTCTACAGGCAGGCCAAGTACAAGCTGAGAAGAGGAATCAGAGCTGCCAAGGAAAGGTACTCTGAGAAGTTGAGGAGCAAGTTCTCAGCTAATGACTCTTCTTCAGTTTGAAAGGGCTTGCAAGAAATCAGCTACAAGAGGGAACCCCCCCCCCCGCGCTTCTTGGACAATCGTCAGCTGGCCAGCAACCTAAACAAGTTCTACTGCAGGGTCGATAAACAGAAATATAACCCTGGTGCCCCCTCGCCAATCACCACTTCAGACCTACTTATCGCCCGACTCCAGTCTGCAAAGACTGGCCCTACCCAGTCTGCAAAGACTGTCCCAAGAAGAGCAAGGTGACGTGCCTCAATGACTATCGACCAGTGGCACTAACGCCTGTGGTGATGAAGTGCTTTGAGAGGTTGATCATAGCGCAAATCTACTCCTACCTCGACAAAAACCTGCACCCACTGCAGTTCGCTTACCGTCACAACAGATCAACGGTGGATGCGATCTCGCTGGCCCTCCACTCCGCTCTGGACCACTTGGACAACATAAACTCATCTATGTCAGGCTGTTATTCATCGATTACAGCTCGGCATTTAACACAATTATCCCTTCCAAGCTGGTTACCAAACTCGCAGAACTGGGTCTCTGCGCATCCCTCTGCAATTGGATCATCGACTTCCTCATTCACAGACCACAGCCTGTTCATATTGGTGGTACTGTGTCAGACTCGATTACAATCAGCACGGGAGCACCTCAAGGCTGCGTTCTCAGTCCCCTGCTGTACTCACTCTATACTCATGACTGCGTAGCCGGTCATAGTGCGAACTCCATCATCAAGTTCGCTGATGACACCACTGTTGTGGGACGTATCACTGATGGGGATGAGTCAGAGTATAGAGAGATTGAGCGACTGCCCATATGGTGCCAGCACAATAACCTGGCCCTCAACACCAGAAAAAACAAGGAATTGATTGTGGACTTTGGAAGGAGAGGACAGGGACCCACAGCCCTGTTTATATCAATGGGTCGATGGTTGAAAGGGTCAAGAGCTTCAAATTCCTGGGCGTGCACATCTCTGAAGATCTTTCCTGGTCCGAGAACACAGGTTGCAATTATTATGCCAAAGCCAGAACAAGATGGCGGCGCGACCGGTGTTTGCGGCGGCCTCTCTCAGTGAAAATTCAGTGCTTCGTGCGTTATCGGAGCGAGTGGTGAGAGTGCCAGATGTGTGGAAGGAGTGTGCATGTATGTGCGACAGTTTCTCTTGGACACTCGCAACAAGCTTACAACAAACAACAAACACTTACTGAGCGTATTGGGCGAGCTTGGACTTCTGCATTGTATAGGCCCAAGGAAAGCCGCAGCTCCACCCGGAGCAACACTGGTGAGGAATCATCGTAAGCGGTGTAGCAGGTTGCGGAAGCGGGGAAAGCGCGGTGGACTCTATGCTAGGCTAATTGCTAATTCATACAAACCAGCAGTGCCTACACTCATGCTGGCAAATGTCCGCACCCTAGACAACAAGATGGACTACATCAGAGTGTGGAGAGCCTCTCAATGGAGCGTGAGGAACTGCTGTGACTGCGTCCTTACAGAGACCTGGCTGAACCAGAACATCACGGACGCTGCAATCCAGCTGGAGGGGCTAATGCTACACAGAGCTGACAGAGTAGCTTCGCTAGCCGGTAAGTCAAGGGGAGGCGGCCTGGCTGTGTATGTTAACAGATCATGGTGTCGGGATGCCGTGGTGGTTTCCATTTACTGCTCACCCCACATTGAGCTAATGACTGTGAAATGCCAACCCTTCTACTTATCGAGGGAGCTGACGGCAGTCTTCATAACGGCCGTCTATGTACCACCGAGCGCGGGCATGAAGGACACTATGACAGAGCTCTACAACAACATCAGTGAGCAGCAGAGGGAACATCCCGATGTTTTCTTCATGGTAGCTGGGGATTTCAACCATGCAAGTCTTGCATCTGTGTTAAAGAAGGAACTGCAGATGCTGGAGAATCGAGGGTACACAAAAGGCTGGAGAAACTCAGCGGGTGCAGCAGCATCTAAGGAGCGAAGGAGATAGGCGACGTTTTGGGTCGAGACCCTTCTTCAGACAAAACCAAGTCTTTCATCTGTTCTGCCTAAATTCTACCAGCATGTGAATATTGCAACCAGGGGAACACTAGACCTGGTGTACACAAACATCAAAGATTCATATAGAGCAGCCCCCCTCCCCCATATCAGCAACGCTGACCACCTGGCGGTTATGCTCACACCTGCATACAGACCTAGGGTGAAACAGGACAGGCCAATGGTCAGAGAAGTCAGAATATGGCCACAGGGAGCTACCGCAGCTGAAGACTACTTTGAAACCACACAGTGGGCCATTTTCAGAGAGGCAGCAACATGTGACAGCAGCACTGACCTCCAAGAATATACAGTGTCCATCATCGGATACATTAATAAATGTATTGATGATGTGACTGTGGTCAAAACCGTCAAGAGGCGTGCCAATGAGAAACCTTGGCTAACTGGGAAAGTTTGTTCTTTATTGAGAGTCCAGAATGCGGCATTCAAATCTGGGGACAATGCAGCATGCTAATTGGCACGGAGTAACCTGTCCCGGGGGATCAGGGAAGCGAAGAGGCGGTATGTACAAAAACTAAACAGCCACTTCGCAGACGACAAAGACACACGTCTTTGGCAGGGATTCCATGACTACAAGCTCCCCCCCCCACTGCGGATATGCCCAAATGACCCCTCTCTACCAGACGAACTAAATGAGTTCTACGCACGCTTTGAGGCAAAAAATATCACCCATATACAAGCACTCCTGCCATCACCCAGCGACCAGTCACTCAGGCTGTCCTCAGCCAGAGTTAAAAAGGCCTTGGCCAGCGTCAATCCACGCAAAGCTGCAGGGCTGGACAACATCCCTGGACGCGTTTTAAGGGACTGCGCAGAGATGTCTCTGCTGACATTTTTAACATCTCACTCAGCCAGGCAGTAGTGCCCAACTGCCTCAAAAGTGCCATCATCGTTCCCGTCCCGAAGAAGCCCAACCCAGCCTGTCTCAATAACCTTCGTCCAGTGGCTCTCACACCCATATTAATGAAGTGTTTTGAGCGGCTGGTCATGCAGCACATCAAAAACTGTCTCCCTGCCAACCTGGACCCACTGCAGTTCGCTTACAGAGCCAACCGGTCCACAGAGGATGCAGTCTCTACAACTCTTAACCTCGCACTATCACACCTTGACCGGAAGAACACCTATGCCAGGATCCTCTTCATAGACTTCAGCTCGGCCTTTACCACAATCATCCCACAGCAGCTGGTGAAGAAGCTGAAGCTGCTGAAGGTGGCCACTGGCATTTGCAACTGGGTCCTTAATTTTCTGACGCAGCGGCAGCAGACAGTCAGGGTGGGCAGTTGGACATCAAGAACCATCGCAGTGAGCACTGGCTCACCCCAAGGCTGTGTCCTACGCCCCCTGCTGTTCAGTCTGCTTATTCACAACTGTATTGCCAGACTCAGCAATAATTATATCAACAAGTTCGCTGATGATACAACAGTGGTGGGTCTCATCAGTGACAACAATGTGTCGGCATCCAGGATGGAGGTGGAGCTGCTTACAGAGTGGTGCAGATCTCACAATCTCACCCTCAACATGGAAAAGACAAAGGATATGGTGATCGATTTCAGGAGGGTTGGAAAACACCATCACACACCGCTGCATATTGATGGTGCTGCTATGGAGAGGGTCAGCAGTGTGAAGTTCTAGGGACTTCACCTGGAGGATGACCTGACCTCTACGACCAACACCACAGCAGTCATCAAAAGAGCACAGCAGCGGCTCCACCCTCTCCGGAGACTAAGAAAAGCAGGTCTCCCTACTGTTCACCTAACGACCTTCTACAGGGGCACCATCGAGAGTATATTGACCTATGGCATCACTTCCTGGTTTGGGAGCTGCAAGGCTTATGAAGAAAAACAACTTAACAGGATAGTGAAGATAGCCAGTAGGATCATCGGTGCTCCACTCCCTTTCCTGTTGGAGATCTATCAGAAGCATAGCATCCGTAAAGCCATCTCCATTATTAAGGACCCTCATCACCCATCACATAACGTCTTCTCCATTCTGCCATCTGGGAAGAGGTACAGGAGCATCAGCTGCAAAACCAGCAGGATGTTACACAGCTTCTTCCCACAGGCAATAAGACTGGTTAATGGACTGTGTCCCCTCCCCATACATCATACACCAAAGCATCTAACCTCGCCCATACTTTGACAGCTAGGCACCTGTCAAAGCATACTACTGTTCGGTCCGAATGTCTGTTTTTAGTTCAAATCTTTGGCCTACTTTTAGATATGTTAATTTTAATTGTTTTAAGTTGTATGTATTTATTCTGTTTTTATTACCTGCACTGATGGGAACTGATTGAAAAACAATTTTTAGTTTCTTCTGTGTATGTAAGTACTCAGTTAAAATGACATTGAAGTAAATACTGAATACTGAATACGGAAGAAAGCTCATCAGCGCCTCTACTTCCTGAGAAGATTACGGAGAGTTGGTCTGTCAAGGAGGACTCTCTAACTTCTACAGGTGCACAGTAGAGAGCTTGCTGACTGGTTGCATCGTGGCTTGGTTCGGCAACTTGAGCGCCCTGGAGAGGAAAATACTCCAAAAAGTAGTATACACTGCCCAGTCCATCATCGGCTCAGACCTCCCTTCCATCGAGGTGATCTATCACAGTCGCTGCCTCAAAAAGGCTGGCAGCATCATCAAGAACCCACACCATCCTGGCCATACACTCATCTCCCTGCTACCTTCAGGTAGAAGATACAGGAGCCTGAGGACTGCAACGACCAGGTTCAGGAATATCTACTTCCCCACAGCCATCAGGCTATTAAACTTGGCTCGGTAAAAACTCTGAACATTAATACCCCTATATCTGTTATTTGCACTTTATCAATTTATTTATTCATGTGTGTATTTACGTATATAATGGTATATGGACACACTGATCTGTTTTACAGTCAATGCCTACTATGTTCTGTTGTGCTATGCAAAGAAAGAATTTCATTGTCCTGTCAGGGACACATGACAATAAACTCTTTTGACTTTGACTTTGACTTGACTACCCACCCCCTCCTTGCTGCTCAGTCTGGCTACTTCTCCATCACCAACAATAAAAATTGAGGAGGTAGAGAGGCTATTCAGAAGACAGAAAAGCTGGAAATCTCCAGGACCGGACAATGTTGCCCCCTCTCCCCTCAAGCTATGTGCTGAACAACTGGCACCGGTCTACACAGGCATGTTCAACCAGTCCCTGTAAACCTGTACTGTCCCTGTCTGCTTCAAAGTCTCCACTATTGTTGCTGTACACAAAAAACAAGGATTACTGGTCTTAATGACTACAGGCCTGTCCCACTGACGTCTGTAATCATGAAGACCCTTGAAAGACTTGTGTTGGCAAAGCTGTAAAATATCACAACCCCCCTGCTGGACCCTCTGCAGTTTGCATACCGGGCCAATAGATCAGTGGATGACGCAGTCAACCTAGGCCTGCACTTCATCCTCCATGCCGCAGGACTGCCAACTTCACGTACTCCTCCACACTCATCAATGAGAATAGTTTTCTGTCGGCGGATTCCCCGTAAAGAACGAGCAATTAAATTGGCTTAAGCCCATCGTACACTATTTAAAGTGGCAATGTAGACAAAAATGCTGGAGAAACTCAGCGGGTGAGGCAGCATCTATGTCTAAGTTTGACCCTTTTTCAGACTCAAGCATTTCTCCAGCATTTTTGTCTACCGCTCTATAGATGCTGCCTCACTTGCATTCACATTCCCGTGCAGATGGTCTGATAGGTGAGACACGGTGGTGGCCCCCCCCTCCCCGAGGCACCGCTCACACCTCCCACCCTCACTTCCGGTGGCTCTTTGTCCATCGGTCGCTCTGTCCACACCGCGTGGAGTTTTATCCCCGGCCCAGAGCCAGGAGCAGACCGGGTGAGTGGGGGCGTCGGTGCCGCCTCCGGAGCCACAGGGGTGAATCTCGGGCTATAGCTCCGCTCCAATGTCCGACCCCGGGGTCATTGTCCCTCACCTCCCCCGGACCTCTGGGTCACTGACCCTCATCTCCCCTGGACCCCAGCTGGACAGAGCACCTGGGCGGGCCGCATTCCTGGGGAGGGGGGGAGAAAGGGAAATGCTCCCTGGACATCACCAAGTCTCCGCTCACTCCGGGAGTTGTCACCGCTTCACTGACACACATACAACCTAACACACACCCTTGCACACACACAGGCACACACAAGGTTTAAAGGGATATGGGCCAATTGCGGATAAATGGGACGAGTTTAGATGGGGCATCTTGGTCTGCATGGACAAGTTGGGATGAAGGGCCCGTTTCCATGCTGTAAGACTATGACACACTGTAGAAAGGGTGCAATTGCTTTGGAGAGGATCCAGGGGCGATTTATGAACATATTGGCGGGGCTGAATTTTTTTTTTCACTTTGCAGAGCCATTTGATAACTGGGATTGTATTCTCTGCAGCAACAGAGGTGAAGAAAGGGTGTAAGAAGGAACTGCAGGTGGTGGTTTAAACTGAAGATAGACTCTAAAAGCTGGAATAACTCAGCAGGACAGGCAGCATCTCTGGAGAGAAATAATGTTTTGGGTCAAGACCTTCAGACTGAAGAAGTTGAAAACCAGCCATAAAACACAATGACTGGAGATGTGTGTTATCCAACTAACGGCAGAAATCAGAATCATGTGTTCATCTTTATTGACGTGACACCATAATAAATATATTACAGAGAAACAAAAATAGGGTGGCATGGTGGGGCAGTGAGATTTGATCCTGACTACGGATGCTGTCTGTACAGTATTTGTACATTCTCCTTATGACCACATGGTTTTCTCTGTATAATCCGGTTTCTCCCACATCCGAAAGAAGTGCAGGTCTGCAGGTTAATTGGCTTCTGTAAATTGTCCCTGGCGCGTGATCCAACTGATGTATGGTAGAATGCTGGTCGGTGTGGACTCAGTGGGCCGAAGGGCCTGTTTCCATATATATGTTTTACATATATATCTTAATTTCATTGAACCATGTACGGTTGAAGATGAGGCATTATTTTCGTCTTGTTTCTATAGTCAATGGGTGTGGTTGATTGATTTATTTGTACAGAACAGTGATGGAAATCTGACTCCTCTTGCCTTGTTTCTATGTTTTTGTTTCTCTATATATATGCATAACAGCATGAATTATAATCTGATTTCCATACATGAATATGCTAAGGTCAGCACCTGTTGATCAGAGCCTGGCTGCACTGTGGAATGTTATTAGGAATAGTAAGATTAAATGAGAACTTACCAGTTTGAGGTTTGAACCGGATTTTATGAGGAGTTACGTGGTGATTACGTGAAGAAGCCCAGCCAGTCCGCATGTGCGTCAATCTTCAAAGCAGCGGTATGAAATCACAGATAACCAAAATCGAAGTAAACATAGTAAGATTAGCAACCTGAGAACTACCAGATGATCTTTATGAGAGAAGGTTGGGTGTGGAGGGCACATAATCACCAATGTAACTCCTCATAAAATCAAAATCAAACCTCAAACTGGTAAATTCTTGTTTAATCTTACTATTTTATTTTGGAGTCACGCGAGTGATTCCGTGCAGGGTTCAAAGCCCAGTGATTTCATGCCACAGATCCAAATCTCGGCGTCTCACTGCATCGATTGACTCAGGATGAGTGAATAATCAAAAATGCATTAAGCATGACATTGATTCAAATGTATTAATGGTTTACGTTAATAAAGAAATCAATAGCAACCCCTGTATCTCAGGGGAGGCTAAAGTGGACGCAAAACAGAATGGGCAAAAACCCCGGGTCAGTAACCGGCCTATGGTAATTTTAAAATCAATTCAGTTGACCATCCTGTGGTCGCGAGGATATGGTCGATGGGAATGTCCATTGCCCTGGCTGCTGACATTGATGCTGCCCTGGTGGAATGAAATATACAATCGTCAGTGTTAATACCTGCATAACCCAGAACCAGAACCTGCTGCAGCCACCTTGAAATAGTCTGAACCGACTATTTCTGTGGTTGTTTGTCGCTTAATAAACAATGCTGATTCCGCACTTCTTAGGATTCCGGTGGCCTTTATATAATATAGCAAGCCTGTCCTCCCACATAGATGTGAGTCCGTGGGGTATCCAAAAATGATCTTAAATCCTGTCACGCCTGGTCTGCTCTGCTTGTATAGATCAGAAATGTAAAATGTAATGGCACCTGCAGCCAATTCCATCCTACCTAGCCACAGCATTTGCAAAGTTTAGCCCTCGTTGTGCTGATATTAGTGTCATGAATAAGGATGTAGGTGGAACCCCCTGGTGAAGTAGTGTTAACACATTTTCAATTTCCAAACTGCTCATTCTTGTAGTGGGAGAATTTGTGTCAAGATCTCTTTTACAACTCGATATCCGGGGTTGAACCCGACAGAGTGGTTCCCGTTTGTTGCAGCTGTAGTGGTTCTATAACTGAATTATTGTCAAAGACCATTTAAGAATGAACTGGAAGATGTCAGTAATCTGTACCGTATTAAATGTAACATTAACATTTAATGAAACCCGCTTCTGATCCCCTCAATAGGAATGTACTGCTTTTTTGGGTGCTATCCCTGCACTCTGAAGTGAGCACATCCATGGCTTGATGTGACAACCTGAGCCGTAAGTCAATCCATTCAGAATGTGTAAGCCAATATTTTTTTTATTATGCAGAGGCCGGTTTCCTGAACCACAGTTTGAATCAGCAAAGTTTTCGTTTTTTAGAATAACCGTATACTGTTGTATTATTATGCCTGACGAAAGCAGGCAACATGGCTGCTTAGCCAGTCTGACAGTACGAAACCTAAAGCGAGGTCTTGCTGACTGTTTTAAGACCCAACTAATGAGGCAAAATGGAGGAAGACATAAAAGAACATACCTCCTTTTTGTAGCGAGAATATATTTCTCCGCCCTGTTGTGCCACATATTTTTGCAATCAGTGAATAAACATGAAATTAACATGTCGATATTTGATGTAGCATTGAACCATACTTTCATAATACTTTGAGATCCAATACCTATTCTGTGTTGTCATCGATCTGAACTGGATGATACATCAGTGGCAAAAGAGATTAGGTAAATTATTACAGGATACTTTTAATCGATTGCCATGTGACTAACATATGCCACCACCGTAGTGTAGCATCTTGAAGTTGAGCATGTAGATTATGTATATTCACTCAATAGCCCCTTACCCATGGAGTGCATCTAGTGTATATATTTAGTTGATACCAACAACTGAAGAATTGGTAACTCATGCAAATCTCCACTACCTGCAACTGGAGATGGTATTCATACTTCTCACTTTAGAGCCCTTAGCATCAGTTTGTAATAACTGAATTCGACCGACCAAACTACTGGAGCAATGCTGAATACTGTTCATCATTGTGACTGAGGTAGCTTCAGTTGATAATAGCATAAGGTTGTTAACAATGTTCTACATGTCCTTTGAGAGGTCGCTACTTTGAACGATATCAGTTCCTCGATTTGCACAGCATAAGCACAGTTACTATATTGCCAATTACTCTTGATGAAATAGAAGTCAGGTTTATAACAGGTTGCTATTAACTCCAATCTCTTGCCACAGGGCGCATCATAGGCTAATTAATAGTTAAAGGTAAATCCCAATGACCAACCAACAGTTTATCCCTTCCGCAATGTTTTACTGTTATTAGTACAGTTATATTATCTTTGATAACCTCTGTATTGGGAACTGCATAGGGTGGATCTTTGAGACCCTTATGAATCTGTTGTTAGTCATGAAAATAAGTTTTCATAGTCAGAAAGTTCATATGCGACACTCTTCATTTTTCATAATAAACAGGCCACTCCTGCCTTATTCCATGGGTGCTTTGCATGAGAACTCTAGCCCGATTTCCAAACCTTATCTTCTAAGACAACCCTGGCCATAATCCAAACTACTTGGAATGCTAGTACTGTGCCTCTAAGCAGATGTTTTTATCCTTTGTGTGTTGTACAAACAAGTGTAAATATTACAACTTGTGAGTGGTCCACTTACCCATGTTTCGGAAGTGCCAGACCCACATTGTTGAGTAGGGTTGGTAGGTTGCATTGAATTTCTGCCCAGCTATCATGCTACCCCCAGCTCCAGTGAACCGCCTACTGACGATGAGTGCCTGGTGTGCATTCTGAAATGATTAACCTTTGGCCTTAATTGATTCGTCTGTCAGGTTTTCTCCCCTGTTGAATAGGCCTACCTGAATAACAGATTTGGCGGCTGGCTCTCACATTCCCCTGTTGGCGCTGTTCATTGCTGGCACATATGTGCTCCAGTATGTTCCATTGACTTCTTTAGAGTCTGGAGTCAGTTATATCTTGACCTTTCGCACTCCCCTCCTCAGAGAGGGCGATTCGTAGGCAGCCCTAAACAGGCGCTGCTGCAGGCCGCAGGATACCTACGCTGATATGAATCCATTGGACCTATACCCAAATAGAACATTCTGCTGGGATGGCAACTTTGTTGTCAGGAAAAGGTACCTCTGACACGTGCCTTTCATCCCTTGGGGTATGCCCCATGGCCATACCCTGAGACTCAGCGTCAGCAGGATACTGACCCATCTTTGTCTCCACCTCCAGAGGGAGACCTGTAGCAGCTCTGTCAACTGGCGCTGCCGGTGCGGCCTGCAGAGGTGGAACATCTGGCTCAACCTTACCATCAGAGTCGGGGTCAGATCGAAGATGACCCATGGCTCCTCATCCATGAGGGTGTTATCAACCAGCATTCTACTAGGTGCTGCTGGTGCCTTTTTGTTCAGGGTGGCGCTGACACTCCTCCTGCTGGAGTGGGTCCTGCTGTGGCACTGTATGCAATAGTTGCTGCATTTGGGATAGTCGTTCAAACGCACTATCCAGCCCCGGTGAGGAATCATCCCCCGACTCCTTGGGCCTATTATTTTGCTATCCAGCCCCAGCGGGGAATCTTCCCCCAACTCCGTGGGCCTAGCAGACTTATGTGTTACTTTGAGCAGCCCTGTCCCAGGCGTTGCCGGCGCCGCCTCTCGTAGAGGCTGGCGCTTTTTGACATGAAACAGCCCTGTACCAGGTGCTGCTGGCACGGCTCTCCCGTAGGCCGGCGACGTCACAAATGAAACAGCCCTGTCCCAGGCGCTGCTGGCGTGGCTCTCCCGTAGGCAGGCCCTTTCATACATGAAGCACCCTGCCAAGCGCTGCTGGCACAGCCTGTCCCATAGGCCCACGCCTATGAAGCAGACCTGTCCCAGGCGCTGCTGGTGCGGCCTGTCCCATAGGCCCACGCTATTGCAGTGTCGGCTCACTAATTCAATTTTTTAGTGTAGAGCTTCACCTGTGAAGGGTTAAAGCAATTTTAACCCTTCACAGCAACTTGTGCTAAGCAAAGAAAATTTTTCATTGTCCTGACAGGGGCACATAACACAAACTCTTTTACTTTACTTTGATTTTAAAACACTATAGCATACATGCAAACTTTATTATCAGAGAAAAACCCTTGCAGCCCGACTCAGCCGAGTCCCATTGGGGTGAACGAATCCTTTCTCCACCAATTTTACTCCCTGCCTGGGGACCAACGTCTGTGAGCTGCTGACCGTACTGTGTGTTACTCTGGCATTACTTACTTGCCACTCAATGGCATCCCCACAGGCTGGAAGCCGCTGACTGCCTTGTCAGCGGCTGCTTATCTTAAAACCCGATCTTTTGCTGGTTAAACGCTTCCGCGGTCAGACCGGGGTTTCCCCTTAGTCCATAGCCGGCTCACTCGTCGGGCTGTGAGTATCTGTAATCTGGCAGGAAAACCTCTGTGAAGAGAGGCTCCTGCTCGAAAAAACCCTGGTAAGTAAAAATACCTTACCTTCTATGTGTAACTTACCGCCGGCAGGAGCGCTGCCCTGCCAGTCTGGTGCTTGCGCCAATGCGGCTGACGTACTGACGCGCATGCGGACCTGCTGGGCTTCTTCGCGGAATCACTCACGTGACTCCGAAATAAAATGTAATTTAGCCTAACTTTATTCATACCTAATCCAATTTGAAGCATAAATGTTGCATTCAAGTGTAAGTTAAAAGACTCGCTACAGTATGCACCAGATTACACAATTTCAAGGTGAAAAATGCAAAAGCTCCCTGCTGTGGGAGGGGGGTGTCCTCCCCCCCTTAATCGCTACACTCCCTCGCAATTTCTCACTCTCAACTCTCACCCAATGTTGGCAGCCCTGAGACCGCCACGGGACGTATGCAAGGATTTTGTTTGTGGAGTTTAGCCCTGCATTCAACACCATTGTGCCAGAGCTACTCCACTCCAAACTCTTCCAGTTGACTGTGCCTGAACCCCTCTGTCAGTGGATCACCAACTTCCTGACAGACAGGAAGCAGCATGTGAGGCTGGGAAAGCACATCTTGGACCCGCAGACCCTCAGCATAGGAGCACCGCAAGGCTGCTTACTCTCCCCTCTCCTTTACTCTCTCTACACCAATGACTGTACCTCCACAGACTCCTCTGTCAAGCTTCTCAAGTTTGGGAACGAAACAATCCTGATTGGACTGATCAAGGATGGGGAGGAATCTGCCCGCAGACAGGAAGTGTCACAGCTGGCGTTCTGGTGCCTTTGTAACAACCGGGAGCTCAATGCTCTTAAGACAATACAATTGATAGTAGACTTTAGGAGAGCTCCCCTTCCCCTTCCGCCACTCACCATCGAAAACACCAAAGCAGGGCTGCCAACTCTCACGATTTGAGCGTGAGAATCATGCATTTGGACAAATTCTCACACTCTCATGCTGATCACAAATTTCTCACGCTCTGTCGTAAGAAATTATGTGATCAACAAAAATTTCAAAACTCATATAAACTGCATGGGCCACGGGTGTTGGCGAGCCGGGGCTGAGGGAGGTATGGAAACAGCAGCGGGGACAGATGCGGGGAGCCGGGGCTGGCGAGTGTTTGCGAGGCTGGCGAGTCGCTCGCTGCAGCTCCGGCCATGGAGGAGCCTCAGTGCAAGAGTCCCGGGCCGTCGGAGGCGTCGGAAGCATTGCTCCGCTGCCATGAAAGTCTCTGCGTCGAAGGGACAGAGACTCTCAAAGGGAGGGGGAGAGAGAGAGGGGAAGGAGACGGGGGGGGGTGGGGGGGGGTGAGAGGAAAGAGAGGGGGAAAGACAGAGGGGAAGAGAATGGAGAGGGAGAGGAGGGAGGGAGAGGAGAGGGGGGAGGTGGGAGAGAGAGAGGAGAGGGTGGAGAGTGAGGTGGGAGAGAGAGGAGAGAGGAGGGAGGGGGCGAGAGAGAGAGGAGAGAGAGAGAGGGGGAAGAGATAGAGGTGAGAGGGAGAGGTGAGAGAGAGCGAGGGGGAGATAGAGAGGGAGAGGGGGGAGAGAGGGGGGAGAGAGGGGGGAGAGAGGGGGAGAGAGGGGGAGAGAGGGGGGAGAGAGGGGGGAGAGAGGGGGGAGAGAGGGGGGAGAGAGGGGGGAGAGAGGGGGGAGAGAGGGGGGAGAGAGGGGGGAGAGAGAGAGAGTTAGGGGAAAGAGGGGGGAGAGGGGAGGGGGCAGAGAGAGGCTGGAGAGGGTGAGAGAGAGGGGGGAGAGAAAGGGGAGGGAGGGAGAGAGAGAGGGGGGGAGAGAGGAGAGAGAGAGGGGGGAGAGAGATGAGAGCGGGAAGGGCAGAGAGAGGCAGCAGGGGAGAGAGAGGGAGGTGAGAGGGGGGAGAGGGAGAGAAAAGGTTACGATGAGGGATTACGTGAAGAAGCCCTGCCAGGCGCATGTTCAGCATACTTCAAAGCAGCGGCGTGAAAAACACAGAACCAATAGCCGGAGTAAGATAGTAAGGCTCACAAAGATTAGAACTACCAGATGGTCATTTATATTATGAGGGTTGGGAGCGGAGGGCACGTAATCCATCATCGTAACTCCTCATAAAATAAAGATCAAACTTCGAACAGGTAAGTTCTCATTTAATCTTACTATTTTACTTCAGAGTCACGTGAGTGACTACATGAAGATTTTAAAGCTGTGATTTTCATGCTGTAGATCATTCCATACGACACACTGCTTCAGTTAACCCAGTAGTGAGTAAATAATATATATTGCTTGAAATTATGCAATAAATATATATATATATAATTTTATTTATTTATTTATTTATTCTTTTTTAATAATAATAATAAAGCGAAAAATAATAACCTCTCTATCCCAGGGGAAATAACAACAAATGTTATGCAACAAAGCAAACAATTTTGAACAGAACCCAACACAGCATGTCCAACTCTGGCACTGTAACAACAGGTTTATCATAAAACTAGGAAGGTTTATTTTTTAGACCATCCTGCAGTCTCCAGAATTTGGTCGAGCGGCACGTCCTGCACCTTCGCCGCGGACATTGATACCGCCCTTGTGGAGTGAGATTTATACACATCAGTGTCTACTCCAGTTAATCCAGAACCTGTTTATCCATCTAGAAATAGTTTGTACTGTCACTTTTATATGTTTCTTGTGGGTAATGAACATTGGTGTCTCACAATCTCGGAGACTCTTAATTCAATATATATTAATTCAGATGCTTAACCACACACAATGTTTAGTTGACAGTGTATGTCTTAAAGATTACATTGGTTCCAGCCTTTCTTGGCTTGCTTTGCTTGCTTAGATCATTGACACAGTTCTCCCACAGTTGTGGTATTGTCTACTCGTAATTGAACATGTAAGTTCTTTATTGTAGAACAACAGCTATCAATGCATAAAACACCCCCAATAACTCCAAATAATTCAACCATGTATTTGGAGAATTAATCGTCTTGGACAGTCCATCGACCACCACAACTGGTGTCCCTGTCCTAAGCTCCCCATCCGAGAGCACTCTCATCAGTCTGTAATAACACTGAAGGCTTCTGAACAAGCACATTTTTACTTCTAGTAACTTGTGCAACATTGAGAATCCATCATTGAATTCAGCTCAACCTTTAGTTGGTAACTGCATGGACCTAATCAATAACCTGCACACTTTTTACTCTTATACGCTGGTCTTTGCAGACTTTGATCATGCAGAGGTCTCAATTTGACAGCATGAATGCTGCTATCACTTTACCAGTAACCGTAGCTACTACTTGGATGGTGGGATAATGTTTTTTACCAAGACAAATACAGGCATTTGTAACATCCCCAACCTTAATTTGTTGATAAAGTTACTCACATATCAACTGTATTAAAGACAAACCCCAAATAATCAATTGTTTGGGATGCCTGTAACTTCCATGTTGTTTGGATGTACAGAATCTTAGCCTTTCAATAGGCTTATGGTTGCTGAACTCAGTTCTTCCGCTGTTTCCCATTTACAATTAACATATCCTCTAGATGTCATTACAGTATGATTCTGACCCCTCATTAACACTGGTTTCAATAATTGTGTGAGCAATCTGAGGGCTGAATATAACCCATTAGGTAATTCCTTCAGCTGACCCATCCAATTAATTGAAGTACCTGAATAATAAGGCATCTTTTTTAAGTCTAAAAAATAACCACATAGCAGCCTTGTGACAACAACTTCATTATAATGCTGAAGTGTACTTTTTTAAATGTTCATACTGAACTATAAATTTAAGTTTGTGAGTCCTAGAATGACTCTGCAACCCCCATACTTGTGTCTGGGATATATTATCTCTACCTGACGAGTTCCTGGTATATTCAAACACCAAGCTGATCAGATTTAATGCAGAATTACAAAACGATTGTAATCTTAACCAACCAGTGGTTGTTTCCCCAGAAATTCCATGTGTAATGGAATGCCATTTCTGTACTTCCATAAATTAACCAGAAGATCTCCTTCTCTTAATATAGGGGTTCGTATTCATCAATCATAAATCTGGTTATAGCTTGCCCACATAATCCTGCATTTTTTGGGGGTATAATGTTAGCCAATGGCAATTTTCATCATACAATTGGGTTTGAATATGCTTTGCAGAGTAAAGCAAGCATGTCTTAAAAGTATTGGACATAATCGACCCATGTATGTCTTCCCCAAATGCAGTGATGCCAACTGAATATCAGCTAGAGGACATGCTGGAACACGTTTCCTGTCCTCATATCGTTACACTCATGAGTTCCCAATTACTGTTGGCACCCTGAGCGAGGCACAATAGACGGGTGTTTTATATATTTTTATATATTATTTACTGTTTCAGTCATAACAGTATCTTGGAGTAGGTGAGAAACCAAATAATGTTGGCTGCCAGGTTCATCCATAGCCTCACCAGTCCATTCCGATATAGCAAACTTGGTGCTACATCGAGAACAGCCGGAATATTTCTATTGTGCTCTGGTGTATACACATAAGTTGGGACACCAGCTTCAGGGTCAGTTTCATCCTGCCCTGGTACTCCCGAGTCTTGCTCTCGGGAGACTTCATCCAGACCTATGCAAGGCACTGGTGAATGAGATTCTCATTCTTCATAGGCACCATACTCATAGTATGGAAACTCCTTCGGAGCCTGCCTTAGAATCTCATGGGTCTTAAAATCCTTAATTGTTTAGAGTTTTGAGCATTTTATCTTGCTCTAAGGACTTCATCCAGACCTATGCAAGGTACTGGAGAATCAGAATTCCATTTTCATAGGCACCATACTCAGCGTATGGAAACTCCTTTGGAGCTTGCCTTACAGGAAGACATACATGGGTCTTAGAACCCTTGACTAAGTCAAGTGTGGAGCATTTTCTCCATTTCCAGCCTTCCCCCCATTCTTGTCCTCTCTTGGAGGAGAGTTACTTCTTTACTGTTTTGTATTTGTGCATAAATCATATATGTTTAAAATTATAATTCTGAGAGGCACATTCTGCTTGCAGAATATTTGCATTCACCTCAGCATCACACAGGGTTATATACATTTCCATAAAGGAAAACTGCATCTGGTAACATTTATACAGAGCAGACTTTATTTTACAATTGTGGGTATTTGGAGCCAGCATTTAGCATAGCCGTTATCTCCAAACCCGATCTAAATAGCGGTAAATAGTGGGAACCGGCTTTTAAATCAGCCTTATCTCCCGATCCGATCTAAATCGGAAACTGTGGTTTCAGCGCGTTCCATTCAATTACCGCCGTTTAAATACTTATACTCCAGCTGGCTCCGTATTTTCAAGCCAGATTTACAGAGTTTTTTTTTTTTAATTCAAAAATACACAAACACTCTAGCTGGCTCTGCAGACTTACGGAGTTTAAAAAACACTCGCAAGAAGTTCAACACTGACTTACCTGCGGGTTAAACTTACCGCTGGTGGGAGCTGCGCTCTCCACCCTGTCGGTGCCACATGCGTCGACGTAATGCCGAACATGCGCCTGGCATGTTCTTCACATAGCCACTGAATTGACTCTTAAGTAAAATAATGTATGCATGTTGGTAGGTGCAATCAAAACAAAAATCTTTTTATCATCGTTGTGTTATGAATACCACAGAAAATATTATGTACTCTCAAGATCGCATTTAATAGAATAATATTGCTTAAATATATAGTTATTGGACTTTGCATTTCGGAAAAGTCCCAGCTGAGAGGAAGACAGCAAAAATACTGAACATATTGGGGTGAAAATGACTTCAGGCCAGTTTGTTAGGAAAATGAAGGAATTGGTAACAGAATACTTATACAGCTGATTGAGTATAAATTTATGGATGAGAAATTGTGTTCAACCAATTGATGACTTATTTGACAAAGTAACTAGCTGTTAGATAACAAGGAAGCCAATGGATGTAGCAAATTTTGTTACACATAATTTGGTCTGTGAAATGCCCCATAAAAGATTCTGCATTAGATAAGCACCTGTGGACTTGAACGTAATTGTTTAAGTCCAGGGGGTCAGATATGGGGCTTTATGTGTGGGCCAGATATATCGTCAGTGCAGAGGGATTAGCAGCAAGGCCAAGTGTGCATTCAGAGTCAAGGTATGGAATAGTACCAGATGTGCAGTCAAAGCTGGGACCAGGGGAGTGTTCAGCACTGGGAACCTAAGCAGGTAAGCAGCTATGATCAGGGTAGAATAGAGGGCCAGGTGTAAGGCTGGACTCAGGGTCAGGAATGAGAGAAGGTATGCAACTGGAGTCAGGGCCAGGAATAGAACCAGGTGTGCAGTGAGACCCAGGTTGGTTAACATGAGCCAAGTGTTTAATTATAATCTGATTTCCATACATGAATACACTAAGATCATTCATGTGCTACACGTGTTGATCAGAGCCTGGGCTCTACTGTGGAATGTAATTAGGAATGTAATTTAGTCCAACCTTATTCATAGCTAATTCAATTTAATGCATATATATTGCATTCAAGTGTAAGTGCACCATATTACACAATTTCAAGCTGAAAAATGCAAAAGCTCTGTACCAATGGGAGGGGGGACATCCTCCTCCCGCACCTTACCTCCCCCCCCCCCCCCCCCCCCCGGTCGCCATGCTCCCTTGGGCTTGGTCTCTCGCAATTTCTCACTCGCAACTCTCACCCAATGTTGGCAGCCCTGACCAAAGTCACATCTGTGGAGTCTTTTAATTTCCTATGCACCATCATCTACAAGGACCTTAAATGGGGGTGGGGGTGGTGGGGGGTGGCACCATTGACTCCACAGTCAAAAAGGCCCAACAGAGTATGTACTTCCTGAGGAAACACAATCTGCCGCATCATAAAGTCTCCATCTTGGACTGGTTTGGCTCAGCCACCAAGCACGACATCCGGAGGCTGCAGCGAATCGTTCGATCAGCTGAGAACGTTGTTGGCAGTAACCTTTCCCCCCATTCACGAACTGTACACTGCAAGGGCCAAGAGACGAGCGGGTAAGATCATGTCTGACCACTCTCATCCTGGCCACAAACTCTTTGAAGCACTTCCCTCTGGAAGGCGACTCCGGACTGTCAAAGCCTCCACAACCAGACATAAAAACAGCTTTATTCCACGAGCACTAGCTCTACTCAATAACCAAAAGTCTCGCGCCTCCTTTTGCTCTGATATTTTATCTCATTCACATGTTGAAACTATAATGTTTTATTCTTAATGTTTTATGTTTTATTCTTAATTGTTTACTGTATGTCGTGTTGTTACCCGTAAGCGGAGCACCGAGGTAAATTCCTTGTATGTGTACATACTTGACCAATAAACTTATTCATTCATTCATCTCCAACTCAACATATTTTTTTCGATAATGTTCCAGTCAGTTGCAACATAAATGGAAGCTGGTGATGTTACTGTTAATTTTCAAGGATGATGTTCTAGATACACAAAGAGAAAGAAGGAGAGCAGCAGTGACAGATCATTTACACAACTGATCTGTGTTTCTGGTGATTAGTGGCATGCAACGTCAGTGCTATATTTTGCAATATGACTTTACAAGAATTAGCAATATAGCTGTCATTTTGTGTCCAACATAGAGTCATAGTGTCATAGAGCGTGGAAACATGCCATTCGGCCCAACTTGCCCAGACCGACCAACATGTCCCAATTACACCAGACCCTCCTGTCTGCATTTGCCCACATCCCTCTAAACCTGTCCTATCCATTTTTCTCTTTTGATGTGGAATTTGTATCAGTGATTATTTTGGAATGTGCAAATGAGCTGAGGCATGACATTGTGGAGGATTAAACAGTCCTGAGTAATGGCAGATACAATTGGTCCATATGTAAATTAACTGACAACTGAACAGAGGATGCATGCAAAAACAAATGACTGCAGATGCTGGTTTACAAAAAGGAACAAAAAGTGCTTAAATGTCACCTATCCATGTTCTCCAAAGATGCTCAGTTACTCCAGCACTTTGTGTCCTTTCTTTTTTTAAGAAAACAAAGTCACGTTGAGCTGAACAGGATACTTAGTGACGTTGGCACAGTGTACCCCAAGGCAAATTATACTGAATGGTTTATCAGAATATATATCCAACCCAATAATAATCTAACATATCTGGCTAGTACGGTTCAGAAAACCGAGATCATTTGCAACTATTTTGTCTGAAAAGTTAGCACAGATTATTGAAAAAAGGAATTCTGCCTGTGGAAGAATTGGAGAAAGCATCCTCCCGCTCCGACTAGTTACAGAACACTTTAGAGATAAAGAAGTTAATTTACATTAAAATGTGGACATTGAAAGGTGCTATTGAAAAGTAATCATAATGAAGGCAATGATAAAAAACACAAAGTGCAGGAGTAACTCAGCAGGTTAGACAGTTTCTGAAGGACATGGTTGGGCAACATTTACCTTCTTCAGACTGACTGTACTTGAATCCATCCATGGTCTCCAGAGATGCTGCTAGACCAGCTGTTACTCCAGTACTTTTCTTTGAAAACCAGCATCTGCAGTTCTTTGCATCTGCAACCTTTATCCATTTGCACATTTCCTTTCCTCCTTTCAAATTTTATATTTATTTCACAAACATCTATAATTGTTCAGAACAAAAATATAGCGCAACTTAATGCATGCTCAGTGTTTTGTGCAGCAATGGTTAGCTACTCTAATTTCATTAGAGTCATTGACTCACATCGACAAGTTGTGATGAACCTAGAACAGAGGTTGGCAGCAGTAAGTCTCAAAAGTGTGTATTCTTTAAGTCGGGATATTTTTTTCTGCATTTTCAGCACAGTTAACAGGCATCAATCCATATCACAGCTACAACTGCAACTCAGGGGAGCTACAACTCCATCAACCCCTCTGCACAGAGCAGTTCCATTAATTCTCACTAGTTTCCAATGTCAAAATTGAATGGGTTCTTCAGATATCAGATTGAAATTATAAAAATCAGCAGAATTCTTCTTTAAACATGTTGTATCAGATTAAAGTGACAATGGTTACAACAGATTCAATTAAATCTATCAATGATCATCACCTGCCATTAGAGCACAAAGGTGCTGTCAGTGAATCATACAGTGAAATCGGAGCAGTGACTGGTGTGTGTCCTTCCATCCTCACTCCTTATTTTATCAGCAGTGCAAGAAAACCAGAGTTTCAACCAGTAAGGGCAAAAACAGTATTAATAGTGAACACAATAGGAATAATTTAGATTCAGCTCAAATATTTCAATACTAAGTTTGATATTAGCCAAAAAGAATACACAAAGTGCTTCAGTTTGAAGAAGGGCTGACCCAAAACGTCACCTATCCATGTTCTCCAGAGATGCTGCCTGACCCCCTGAGTTACTAATTTTTCGTATAAACAAGCATTTGCAGTTTCTTGTATCACCTTCATAGTAGCCAAAATGTTTGAAAGATATGTACCATTTTTCATAGAACATATAACGTAGAAAAGTGAAGAACAACCTTGCTCTCAACATCACTTTAACTAAGGAATTGATTGTTGACTTTAGAAGCGATCCACAACTTGTCTTCATCAATTGGTAGGTTGTGGAGAGAGTCAAAAACTTCAAGTTCCTGGGCATGCATATCTCTAAAGATCTGTCATGGACCCAGCACATTGATGCAACCATAAAGAAAGCCCACAAATGCCTCTACTTCCTTAGAAGATTGAGGAGATTCAGTTTGTCGATGACTACTCCCTTGAATCTCTACAGGTGTACAGTAGAGAGCGCGGTGGATCAACTTGAATTGTTTTCTCTGGAGCATCGGAGGCTGAAGGGAAACCTGATCAAAGTTTATAAAATTACGAGCGGCACAGAGCAGACAATCAGAAACTTTTTTTTCCAGCGTGGAAATGTCAAATATTTCAGGGTATAGCTCTAAGGTCAGAGGGGGAAAGTTTAGAGGTGAGGTAAAAACATTTTTACAGAGAGTGGTGGGTGCTTTATCCCGCTGCCAGGGATGGTCATTATAATAGTAGCATAAGGGGCTCTTAGACAGGCACATGAATATATTGGGAGTGTGGAATATGGATTATGTGTTGGTTTAAGGGATTTGGCACCATGGTTCACACAGACATCATAGGCCAAAGGGCCTATTTTTGCATTGTAGGCTCTCTGATAACCATGTGGCACTTTTTTGGTCAATCGCACATACACAATAGCAATGTATTAATTTCCCAAATAGGCACGTTTATTTACCATTTTAGTTTATTTTGAAACAATAATTCCAAAATTTCAGTTTTGTGAATTTGGGGTATGAGGGTGGCCAAGCCACAGGGTTGCCTGGAGATATTAGTGGCCCCAAAAATCTGGGGTTTGTAAGTTCCATTTAGGGATTCTACTTTTCAGAAATGTTATTCAATTTAGAATATGCATTTAAATTCCAGTAACCAGGGTGACATGTGCAGTTCTTTAATCCTTCTCAATGATATTAAGAGAGCATTTGGGAGAGGGATAAATTAATCCCCTTCCTTGAAAATGTCTTCCCCGTACCTCTTGTAAGACTGCAGCGAAATTTATGTAAATTGTAAATTAATCCTTGCGGATTTCCTGAATCTTATCCAGGTTAATGTAATCATTGATGGAAGCACTGAAGCCAAAAATTGTACTGTCCATTTGGATCTTGAGAGGAATTAGATGAGCAGATTGGCTCAGGTTGTTGCACCCCTTGTGGGTGCTATAGAGCCTGCTTTGTAAATTCCCTTTAATCCTGAAATCTGGGGTTTACTGCCCAATTATAGTAGCCAAGTAGGATCACAACCCATGGGACAGAATAGATAGAGGGGAAAATGATTTTAAAAAAAAGGATACTTAGCAAATGTATGCATCCCGTCAAGAACAACAGCAAACGTCTCCTTTTTGTGTTAATTCCATGACCATCTTTGTTAGGAACTTATAGAGTTAGACGGCACGGAAACAGGCTTTTCATCCCAACTTTGGCCCATATCGCTCTAAACCTTTTCTATCCATGTGTCCATATTCATGTACCTTGGTAAAATACAAGATCTGCAGTAAATAGAATACATAGAGAATCCTGAAATTAAGCCATGCGTGGGAATTTGTTACCACACTACATTTGCTGCAAGATGACAGGGAAGGTTCAATCCTCACTAATCAGTGAACCAGAGACAGATCCCAGTGCATCTGGAATCAACCAACATCAGCTTTAAAGCAGCGTTATTGTACAAACCCAACTCTCAATACTCCTTGTGTAAGAAAGGACTGCAAATGCAGGTTTAAATCGAAGGTAGACACAAAATGCTGGAGTAACTCAGTGAGTGAGGCAGCATCACTGGAGAGAAGGAATGGGCGGCATTTCGGGTCGAGACCCTTCTTCAGACTGATGTCAGGGGAGGGGGTGGGACAAATGTAGAATGTAGTTGGAGACATTAAGACTAGTGGGAGAACTGGGAAGGGGATGGAGAGAGAAAGCAAGGGCGATCTAAAGTTAGAGATGTCAATGTTCTACCGCTGGGGTGTAAACTACCCAAGTGAAATGTGAGGTGCTGTTCCTCCAATTTGTGCTGGGCCTCACTCTGACAATGGAGGAGGCCCAGGACAGAATGGTCAGATTGGGAACGGGAGGGGGAGGAGGAGTTGAAGTGCTGAACCACTGGGAGATGGGGTAGGTTAAGACACAGTGAGCGAAGGTGTTCAGTGAAACAATCGCCGAGCCTGTGCTTGGTCCCGCCGATGTAGAGAAGTTGACACCTGGAACAGCGGATACAGTAGATGAGGTTGGAGGAGGTGCAAGTGAACCTCTGCCACACCTGGAAAGACTGTTTGGGTCCTTGGATGGAGTCGAGGGGGGAGGTAAAGGAACAGGTGTTGCATCTCCTGCGGTTGCAGGGGAAAGTACCTGGGGAGGAGGTGGTTTGGGTGGGAAGGGACGAGTTGACCAGGGGGTTTCAGAGGGAACAATCTCTGTGGAAATCAGAAAGTGGTGGACATGGGAAGATGTGGCCAGTGGTGGGATCTTTGAGTTGGCGAAAATGGTGGATGATTACATGCTGTTGGCGATGGATGATGGGGTGGAAGGTGAGGACAATGAAGACTTTGTCCTTGTTACGAATGGGGGTAGAGGGAGTAAGAGCGGAGCTGCTGGATATCGAGGAGACCCTAGTGAGAGCCTCATCTATAATGGAAGAGGAGAACCCCTGTTTCTTAAAGAATGAGGACATCTCCGATGCCTTGGTATGGAACACATCATCCAGGGTGCAGATGCCTTGTAGACAGAGGAATTGGGAGTAGAGGATAGTCTTTACAGGAAGCAGGGTGGGAAGAAATGTAGTCAACATAGCTATGGGAGTCAGTAGGTCTGTAGTAGATGTCGGTCAATAACCTGTTTCTGTGATGGACCCCGAGTTCTGCATGGGTGCAGGAGGTAGCACCAATACAGTCGTCAATGTAGCAGAGGTAGAGTTTGGGGATAGGGCCAGTGTACGCCTGGAACAAGGATTGTTCGACGCACCCTACAAAGAGGCAGGCATAGCTAGTGCCCATAGTTACACCTTGGATTTGGAGGAAGTGGGGGGAGTCGTAGGAGAAGTTGTTGAGGTTAAGGACCAGCTCTGCTAGGCAGAGGAGGGTATTGGTAGATGGAAATTGGCTGGTTCTGTGGTCAAGGAAGAAACGGAGGGCTTTAAGGTCCCCCTGGTGGGGGATGGAGGTGCAGAGTGACCGGACATTTATCTATCTTCTATCTATATTCTATATTACATAACTAAAACTCTGATCTTGTGCCCCTCCAGTTTGTGCGGTTATTCTATTTGCGCAAAAGCGGTACGCGATAACCAGGCACGTGCCGTGAGTAATTATTCAGGGTAGGCAGTAAGGCGGCTTTAAAAAAAATCTTAATCTGCGCATGCACAGATTGTTTTCCTTCCGTAAAAATAAAAATAAAAATAAAGAAAGTAACAATTCAATTCGCACAAGGCTTCCAAATCTCCTTTATTCTGAATTACTGAATGGATGGTGGGTGGAGGGTGACGACAGGTGGAGAGATGGTGGGGAAAACGGGAGTACACCAGGACAAGTTGAATCAGTTGTGATCTTATTGAATGACAATACTAGTTCAAGGGACCAATTGGGGGGAGAGTTCCTTTCACAGCGTGTGGGGAGTCTGGCCATAAAGTTGCGGGGAGGGCAGGAGCGTTCAGAAGGAGGGGGTCGGGGATCATGCTAGTAACCCACTTACTCACCGCTGCCGCGCCGCTTTGTACGCTGAGCCACCGCATTGCGGCTGTGAAGGGATGTAGCTCGGATGGCTGCCAGCGGTTGCCAGGACCTTAGCGCCTTCTGGCGGCCTACTCACCTCTGGCAGTGCTCTCTGTCTGAACAGTGAGGGGACCAGCTCAAGAGCAAAGATCATAGAGCGGAGAGGGTCAGTGGGCGATGGACAACAGGACAGCGGACGGTGGGGCTTACTCCTGTGTCAGCGCGAACAAGGGACCAATTGAGGTTACTCGCACTGACACATGGAGTAAGATCCACCACCCTCTGTCCTGTTATCCATCGCCCGCTGACCCGCTCTTGAGCTGGTTGCTGCCGTGAATCCCGACCCCCTATTTCTCAATGCCCCTGCCCCCCTGCAACTTTACACCTGGCCAGACTCCCCACATGCTGTGAAAGGAACTTTCTCCCCCCCCCCCCCCCCCTCCTGCTGTGCTGGCCTTTTACAGCTGCTTCCCATCAGCTGCTAGCAATGAGGGATAGACTTGGCTTGATGTTCTTGAGCATGTTGATGAGCATCGTTCTTGATGTTGCTATACTGAGGGATAGCCAAGTCTATCTTTCTTGGCTAACAACCTAACCTTCGGCCTCCAAGATGCAGATACATTTTTGTGCGTTATTTTTGGGTAAAAAATAAAGTCTTCATTGCCAGGGAATACGGCATTTAAAAACATATAGCTCAAATAAATCTACTTACCACATTATTTGTACACAAACTCCATTCTTCTCTCTTTGTTTCTTAAGATAATGACAATCCATGTTTGAAAAACCCGCCAAGAAACTTGCGCTGTGCATGCGCAGTAGGCTGCTGCACATGCTCAGTACACAGTCCACGCTGCAAAGGCAGAATTTCAGCTGCCTTCAGCTCCCCTTGTCGTGAAGCCTTGAAGCAGCGTCAACGGCACGTGCGCTGCACAGACTTTCGCATGTTACAAGTGCTGCGGATGAAAGGCACGGAGAATTAGGCCTGCCTAAGAGATCGATCTCTTAGGCAGGCATAAATCTCCCGTGCCTTTACTATTTATATTTAATAATTATCATTTTATAATTTTAGTCAGGGTAGGCAGTGCCTACCTTGCCTACCTTGACGGCACGTGTCTGGCGATAACGTTACGATGTTTCATCAGTTCATTCACCGTTCTCCTGTGCTGCGAGTGTCCGTTTCGTTCTAATCGGTAGTATGTTGTAAAAATTAGCGTTTAAATTTTACAATTAAAAATCGTAAAAACCGCAAGTGAGCAGATCGATCTCCTCTCCTGTCAGTCAGTGCCGCGTGGATTAGCCTCTTCTCCTGTCACTCTGCAGGACGGTCTGCCCCTTCCTGCGCCATCGCATCTTTACTGGAGCTGAGGGAGGCCGGCGGAGGTCTCCAACCGGACACAATTATCGGAGGGAGTGGGAGCGGCCCAGCCCAGTGCGGAATCGGAGATGTTGCCGAACGGAAAGCAGTGAATCTGATCCCGGCGGAGGAGAGCGTCCAGCGCCTGCTGTGGGTCCCAAACGCACTCCCTTCGCAACGCCCCGCAGCTCTAGCCCTTTCCCCTCTGGTCCCCCTCACTGGCTCCTGCCCCCTCCCCCGTGATATCCCCTTCTCCCCCATGGCTCTTCCCCCGTCTTTTCTCCGAGCTCTTCCTCCCCCGCCCACATGCCGGCGCGCCGGTAACAGCTAGTTCTTCCGGGCCGAGCCGAGCCAAGGATCCAAGGCCAGGCTCTAAGGGCACCGACGGCTGATGCTCCTCCAGGTCACGCAAGAAGGGAGAGGATCGGCAACCTCGAAATCCTGGGAACAGAGAATGGGGGAGGAGGGAGGGGAGAGGAGATATGGAGGGAGGGAGGGGGTGACTGAGGGTAGGGGAAAGGAGAGGTGAGGGAGCGATTGGGGAGCGTAGGAGAAGAGCATAGGGAAAATAAGAGGGAGGAGGGAGAGTGAGGGAGATGGGGGAATAGAGGTAGAGGAGGGAGTAGAGGGGAGAGTGGGAGAGGCAGGGAGTGGAGAATAGAGTGAAAGCAGGGCAGTGGGGGAGGTGAGGAGGGATAGGGGAGGCGGGGAGTGAGGGAGGTGGGGGATAGAGTGATAAGGTGTTGGGGAGGGGAGAGGAGTTATGGAGGGAGGGAGTGACTGAGGTTAGGGGAAAGGAGAGAGAGAGGTGAGGGAAGGATTTGAGGAGGGGAGCAGGAGAAGGGAAAGAAGAGGGAGGGTGAAGAGGAGGGGGAGAGTGCTAGGGATGAGGAGAAATGAGCTGCGCCTGTGCAGTTGGGAGCTACAATAGGGGACCAAGCCTCCTGTCTGACAGGGACCCAACGGGTTCCACTTAGTCTAGTCCAGAGTAAAGATGAGGGAGTGGGGGCCTGGAAAACTGAACTCATTGAGGAGACGTAAGCATGTGAGGTGTCGTGGACATCTTGTAGGTAGGGAGGGATTGGACCAGAGGGGATAGGGTGGATTCAAGGTATGTGGAAATTAATTAGTTGTGACATGAACAAACAGAAACAATGGGTCTGCCAGGACAGTTCTGTTTATGGATTTTGGGGAGAAGATAAATTTGGGTCGTGCGTGGCGGGCGAACGATAAGGTTGGAGGTTTTAGAGGGAAGAGAGCCAGAAGTGATGAAATCAGTAATGGTGCTTGAGATTAAGGCTTGGTGCTCGTCTGTGCGGTCATGGTCCAAGGATAAGTAGAAGGAGGTGTCTGAGAGTTGTCGCCTGGCCTGGCCTGGCCTCAGTGCGCCAGACTACCATGGCACCTCCCTTGTTGGCAGGTTTGAGTATATCAATGCTCCTTGCTGCAAATAGGGCACACCACCTCCAATAAACTTTCCAAAGGAATAATCTATAGAATGACTGGATATCTGTTCAACTTTCATCATCTCCACTCCAGAACAATTAAAACATCTATTAAAGATGTAAAAGCAGCACATTTGGAAAGCAGTGACAGGATCGGTCAAAGTGAGCATGGATTTATGAAGGGGAAATCATGCTTGACTAATCTTCTGGAATTTTTTGAGGATATAACAAGTAGAATGGTTAAGGGCGAGCCAGTGGATGTGGTGTATCTGGAGTTTCAATAAGTCGTTGATAAGGTCCCACACAAGAGATTAGTGTGGAAAATTAGAGCACATGGTATTGGGGGTAGAGTATTGACATGGATAGAAAACTGGTTGGCAGACAGGAAGCAAAGAGTAGGAATTAACATGTCCTTTTCAGAATGGCAGGCAGTGACTAGTGGGGTGCCGCAAGACTCAGTGCTGGGACTCCAGTTATTTACAATAAATGTTAACAATTTAGATAAAGAAATTAAATGTAACACCAAGTTTGTGGGTGACACAAAGCTAGGTGGTAATGTGAGCTGCGAGGAGGATGCTATGAGGCTGCAGGGTGACTTGGATAGGTTGGGCGAGTTGGCAGATGCATGGCATATGCAGTATAATGTGGATAAATGTGAGGTTATCCACTTTGGTGGTAAGAAGGCAGATTATTATCTGAATGGTTTCAGATTAGGAAAAGGGGAGGTGCAACAAGACCTGGGTGTGCTTGTACATCAGTCACTGAAAGTAAGCAAGCAGGTACAGCAGGCAATAAAGAAATCTCATGGCATGTTGACCTTCATTGCGAGAGGATTTGAGTTTAGGAGCAAGGCAGTCCTACTATAGTTGTGCAGGATCCTGGTGAGACCGCACCTGGAGTATTGTGTGCAGTTTTATTGCTATTTTATCGCTGAGGGAGTGCATCATAGATTCACCAGGATAATTCCCGGGATGACAGGACTGACATATGATGAAAGAATGGGTCGACTGGGCTTGTATTCACTGGAATTTAGAAGGATGAGAGGGGATCTTATAGAAACATATCTAATTCATAAAGGATTGGACAGGCTAGATACAGGAAAAATTATCCCGATGTTGGGGCAGTCCAGAACCAGGGGTCACGGTTTAAGAATAAGGGGTAGGCCATTTAGGACTAAGATGAGAAAAAAAAATGTTTTCACCCAGAGAGTTTTGAATCTGTGGAATTCTCTGCCACAGACGGCAGTGGAGGCCAATTTACTGGATGCTTTCAAGAGTTAGATTTAGCTCTTAGGGCTAAAGGAATCAAGGGATATGGGGAAAAAGCAGGAACGGTACTGAATTTGGTTGATCAGCCATAGGAAAGGTTTAGAGGGACGTGGCACAAAAGCAGGCATCTTGGTAGGCATGGGCACGTTGGGCCAAAGGGCCTGTTTCCATGCTGTATGACCCTAACCTGTCCCTGCTGCGTAACAGTGGGATATTCAGATTGATCCATTTCAGAACATTTGACAATAAAACCACTCTTTTACTCACTCTGTTTTCTCTCTCTCATGCTCAAGGCACTGGAGAAGTGGTATCGAAGCTGTCTCCATAAAATCCTTTTATATCCATTGGCCAGAAAGGTAAAGGCATGGTTAGTAGTCAGTGTCTTCACCCGTTACATCCCAGCACTGAGACTCTGATCATGTACAGCTGGTTCCCATGCACATACATTTCACCAAGTTCCTAAAACCAACACAGTACTCTAAACTCTGCCACGGCAAGAGGAACAGAGAAAACAGGTCAAGGATGCTCACAAAGTCAATCTAAGGAAAAAAGTAACATCCTCATTAATTCCTGAAAAGTAACATCCTCACTGGCTCATGACCACTCAAAATGAGAAGCCTCCAGGAAGACACTGGGTACTTTAGGTCTCTCTAACAAGAGGATATGCAAGCCATGGGCAAACAGCAGAATGAATAACATCACAAACAACAGTTTCACACAAAACGCATCTCTGGAGACCATGAATAGATGATGTTTTGGGTCAGCACCCTTCTTCAGACAGATCAAAGCATCAATCTGAAGAAGTGTCCTGTACGAGACGGCACATCACTTTCTCCAGAAATGCTGCCTGACCCGCTGAGTTACTCCAGCGTTTTGTGTCTATCTTTGGTATCAACCAGCTTTTGCAGTTACTTTTTAATCACAAACAAAACATCTGCTCACACAATTCAGCATCACCTCGCCCACTTGCAGCAAAATATGCAAGTCTTGCAATAGGTTGCTCATCTACCTCACAACCCACAAAATGAAGCAAATTGTGCCTGGCCCTGAGGGATCATGTAACCAGAGAGAGATGATACCACAATAGACCATAGTGATAATATGAATTTGAAACCACTGAATATTTTGTTAATATGTTGAACAACTTTAGACTATTTAATAATACACAACTTAAAACATTTTGCTATAAAATTCTATGATCCTATTTCAAAGGCCAGGAAATAGCATAAAATAAGTTACTGGTTATTGACACTTGGTTATTGCCCACCTATCATTTGCGAGGCTTTTGCCTGCCCCCACCTCTCCCAGCTTTCTCCCACCTAGTACAATCAGTCTAAAGAAGGGACCTAATCCAAAATATTGCCTCTTCAGATTTTCCAGAGATGATGCCTGACCTGCTGAGTTACTCCAGGACATGGTGTCTATTTTTGTAAACCAGCATCTGCAGTTCCTTCTGTCTGCATATTATTCACCTGTGTTGGTTTAGGATTTACTGAGTACTTTTCAATATAGTCATAAATGTAATTAAGTGAAATCTTCACCTGTGATGAATAGAGAGACACTGAAGTATCTGGTATGAAGCAACCTCAACATTGCAATTAATTTAATTAATCATTGTCACAATGCACTTTTCTATCTGCTCTTGACAGAACTCAGAATATTGTGCCTCTTTCAAGAGTCTCTTTCAAGGGTGTTGAAGAAATGCGTCATACCACTAATTCCCAGGAATCTCTTGTCAACTAGTACTGTACCCAAAGCACCCCAGGTGATTTTTATAACCTCCAGGCCCTGCATTAGCAGCACACATGTGGAAAGTGGAGGAGCCACCGCCAACCTCCCCTGTCAATCATCACTTGTCTTAGCAGTGGGAGAGTGAGCACGCTTATGTTCGCTTCAGTTGCCACCTTAGCTACAGATTCTGTGGAAATAATTCCTCCTTGATCCCAAAGAACTGTCTAAGATGAAAACGAATGTTCAAACAATGGGTATTTGACGTTTTGCACAATTCAGAATGCAGGATCCATTTGTTTTAATTTAATTAGCTAAAGGATAGTATATTTGGTGTTCACTTTTGGGCAGAACCACGCATTTTAATTTACTTGTCATTGGCAATGGATCCCAATGTTTATGATACTACGAGATGAGTGGATGAAAAGTACCGTGCCCTGTGCATTGACTTGGCAGGCAGATATTGCGCTGAAATTGACCATTGCCATGCAGTATTAGGCGAGAGGTATTAACGCCCAATCTGTTATTTACATTTTAATTCGCCTTCCTTCCACTTTAAAAAATATATATGTAGACAAAAATGCTGGAGAAACTCAGCGGGTGCGGCAGCATCTATGGAGCGAAGGAAATAGGCAACGTTTCGGGCCGAAACCCTTCTCCACACCCGCTGAGTTTCAACAGCATTTTTGTCTACCTTCGATTTTCCAGCATCTGCAGTTCCTTCTTGTTTCAGGGTCTCGACCCGAAACGTCGCCTATCTCCTTCGCTCCTTAGATGCTGCTGCACCCGCTGAGTTTCTCCAGCTTTTTGTGTACCCCCCCTGCAGTTCCTTCTTGAACGTTAAAAAAAATGCTGGTTTATATGGAAGATACACATAAAAAACTGGTGTAACTCAGCGGGTCAGGCAGGATCTTTGAATAGGAATAGGTGGCGTTTCGCGGTGAGAACCTTCTTCAGAATATATATATATCAGCTCGATCGTTGTATTTAAAATCGTCATCCAACAAAAACACTTCAAAAGCTTTGACATTTAAGGGTACCTTTTTGATGTAAACTTCCATTTGCATTAGAAAGCGCTGCCGCGAGAGATCTCGAGATGGTGAACAAGGGCAAACCTTGAAGGTTTTATCAACTGAGATTAGTGAAGTTTTAGGATCTGCGATCACATTTGCCGCGTGAAAGACTTCATACAACGTTTGAAGGAAATCACCAAGGAAAACCTATCAAATAATTATCCGGAGCACCTAGTCAAGGCTGGATTTGATCAAAGAGCTCAAATTGGTTTACAAATCATCTTGTGCTCTCATTGACTTTCGTGTATAGATTGTATATCTGACTATTAGACAGCTAAATCTGTTCACAAAGATCAGTAACTGATCTGGAAATATATAAAATTCGCTGAAGGGCGATAGTTCGGGCGATTGGATGTTGCTGGCGATGGGAACTGGACGCATCCTGTGTCTGTGCTCGACCACTGCTCTGCCACTAACATTGAAGTGTTAACTGAGAAACCAGATTTACAACTTCCTCTGCTTTGATTGAGCAAACTAAACAGTCATAAAGTCGTCTACAGACACAATCTCACAATCACATTCTCCTTCCAAGAGGAAAGCGTGTTCATTTATCTAAAGCCAATTCCGTAAAAGACTTGGGGGTTACACAAAAAGCTGGAGAAACTCAGCGGGTGCAGCAGCATCTAAGGAGTGAAGGAGATAGGCGACGTTTCGGGTCGAGACCCTTCAGATTTGTGTAAGAAGGAACTGCAGATGCTGATTTAACCCGAAGATGGACACAGAAAGCTGGAGTAACTCAGCGGGACAGGCAGCATCTTTGGAGAGAAGGAATGGGTGACGTTTCGGGTCGAATCACTTCTTCAGACATTTAATGGAACCATGAAAAAAAGAATCGCGACCAAAATACATTGAAATTTTCAGAAACCTACGACATTAAAGGCAGTGAATTCAGGAAACCTACACATTGCATGAAACTTCCTCGAAAACGCCCATAACATTTAAACAAAACTTACCAAAATGATTTTGCAATATACATTTTCCGAAGCCGTATATTGTTTTAGATATTTTTAAATTGAGGATAATCTCACTGCTTAATCTTTCTACAGCATTCGTAAATATGAACAAACCTATCCATATGAAGAAACGTGTTACTATGCCATACTATTTACGTACACAGAGCATTTATTAATGTACATCTTACTTACTGTCGCTGTAGAAATTAAACGTGTATATTTCATGATAGACCATATGAATGTACAAAAATGATATGGTTTCTACTTCACATAAACTTGATATAATTAGCTGTTAATACCTTGACTACCAATGTGAAAGTTAGCGGCAGAAAATTCTTAGCTTGTTACTATTTCATTCCAATACAACTCCACTCCAGCTTCTCATAACAATTAAACCAATGTCTCATTGTAAAGTGTACTTGAATCTGTTGATACTCTCTTGTGTAGCCAGAAACAAAGCATTATATCTGCCCGTCATCTTTGTAAACAGAGATGAACAATTTACACATCGCAGCCAGTAAAATGTTTACATTGTGTTCAATCTGACTCGGGTGTATACAAAAAGTAATTAATCATTTTAAAGATAAATACGAAATAAACAAGCCTGAAAAAATGATAATTAACAAATCCATATTACTTTACCTTCTATAGTTCTTACTTTCTTTCGAATACGCTGAGAACAGATCCGTTAAACATAGTATCTAGAGAATCCTCCCATCCACTCCAAGAGAACAAGAAACAATCATAAAAATTGTGAAGTGTCCTACCTGAAAGAAATCTCAGCCATTACCCCCCCCCCCCCCCAATTAATCATTTGACCGCTGGGTAAAATAACGCCACCGAATGCTGGCAGCGTGCGGGTCTTTGAAGTGACCTTCATGCAAAGGCTGATGTATCTACTGACCTGCACGTAGTATGGGATGGTGACAATTTCATTTTGGTTAAACAGAAGATATTCCAGCCATGCAAAATTGCTGGAGGATCGTTTAACTTGAGAGTAATCGTTTTCTATTTTTAATAGATGTACTGTGCACAAACCTCACATAATGGCTTCTCATTTTACTGTTACACATAAGTCCGGCGTACAATTTCAATTATCCAACCCGCAACACCAACACGGGCACACGCAATGGAGATTTTCATCCTTAAAAAGTTTAAACCACGGATATTTAACAAGCCCATGAAAACAACAAAGTAAATGGATTGATAATTTCTATAAAAATCTAAGCGAATGTTTCCTCAAACTAATAAAATTCACAATAAGAATTCGAAAATAGCCCCATAAAACACCATCTTGCAAATTATGTTTATAGCAAAACAAAAGTTTCCGGAGCTACTGCTACAAATAACGCAACATGGCAAATTTGAACTAACGACGGATAGATGTTAGTAAAATGCAAGCAAACAGAATTAAATTGTAATTGAGTTTATTTTTCGGTTTTCACGGTTTTAAAACGTAGCGTAGTTTGAGTAATTAATGAAGACATTAAACCGTTTTTAAAGAGCAAACACAAGATCAAGTTAGTCCGACTCGGTGGGGAGCAGTTTAATTTAAGCCAAACGGACTTTTATTTTTCACACAGTAGAAGGTCGGTCCAGTATACAGCAGTGTGAAGTTTAAAAAGCATGCTGAAACTTCCCATTGAGCTAGAATAAAGACAAAACATGTTCATTCGATCAAAGCTATTAAGTACTCTAAGCACAGCGGATCTGATCTTTCACCAAGGACTCGGGTTCAATCCCAAAATTAAACAGCTTGTATTATTTAACATCTCTATAAATAAATACAACTTCATATTGAAGCATATATGCCAACTGTGAAATTAATTGAAGCATGTTTGTCCGAAAGTATTTACGATAAATTCGTCTATACATTTTAAATAGTCCTCTCATTTTCCCAGGATATTGCACCACCAATTCAATTAGTTGCATCAATAGCCCTCATTTTGTTTCAGTTTTTCCCCCTCTGTTCACTTGCGCCCTCACATACTTCCGTCTTCCCGTTTCACATTTTCGACTCCCAGTTTAGTTTTTTTGTTTTGATGTGTTTTAACGTGCTTGGCCAGATGGTCGCTTCGCATAAACCTTTTGCCACATTCCGGGCATGCAAAGCGTTTCTCCCCAGTGTGAGTCCTCAGGTGTCTCTGCAGCTCGTCCGACCGAGTGAAACTTTTGCCACAGAACAACCAGTTGCAGACGAAGGGCCTCTCGCCAGTGTGCCACCGCAGGTGAGCCTTCAGGTGGGACGTCTTGCCGTAAACCTTCCCGCATCCCGGGATGTGGCAGATGTGCTGCTTCTTCTTGCCTGGTTCGTCGTTGTTACTCGACGACTGGCAGTTTGGGCAGCGGCACCGCCTGCACCTCCGGGCAGTCGCCAGCGGAGACTTGGTGTGAAGGAGAGCAGCGATCTGAGTCTGATACTGCGCGAAGTCTGAATGGCCCAAAACCAAGGAACGTTGCAGAGGGAAGCGATGAGGAGGGATGGACGAGGAGTGACTGACGCTACTGTTCTGCTGAATGCTCCACCATGGGATGTCCTCCACTTGGGTAGGAGACATGTGCCGGTGCTGGTGTGGAAGTAAGGTGGACCCAGTCGGGACGAAGCCTGACATAGCTGAGCTGATAGGATTCGATGTGCCATAGGTGACGGCGGGCACATAGGTGGGTTGGCAGCTGGAAGCCAAGGTCTGCATGGACGACGGCAGCATCTTGACGCGAGACAGCTCGAACGGGTAAGACGGCTCCGCGGGTGGAGTGAGAGGAAGTTCGTGCGACCCGTAGGGCGCCTGGAGATGAGGCGGTAGCTGATGAACTTTCGGAGGGGTGAGAGCCAGGCTGGAGTGGGATGGCATCCCGCCGTGGTTGGAAGGGAGTTCGTTACTCCAGGGGTGGAAGATGCGAGACGGAGAACTCAGGGACGGGTCGTATGGGATCTGGAAGAAATCAGTGTGCGCTGAGCCAGCGTGTCCGATCCGGTTACATGTTGCAGCCAGGAGAGCCAGCGGGGACTGCTTGGCCGATTCGGGGGAAGAATTTGGGGTCCGGTCCTTAACAGGGAAACGAGAGAGAGAGAGAGAGAGAGAAAAGTAATCTAATTGAAGTGAAGGTTGCAGTAAAATTGTCCAAACTTTCTTCAAAGCATTGATGTAAGTTCGATAACTATCTCATATCAGATTCAAAAGGCGAACAACCTAAACTACCGTTATACCACTAGTTAAATGTTTTTGTTAAAAAAATACTGACCTGGAGAAATGCTTGCAGGGAATCACTGCGTAGAACAGCTACCGCAGCCATTCCCCGTTGAAAGGAAGCGCGATTCGATGTTTCAACCAGCACTAAAGGGAAATCAGCCGCATGGAGCGCTTTCTTTCCTCCTCCTGCTATTCTGAGATATCCTTGGAATATCTGTGGTCGAGGGATCACTTCTTAGAATTTGATAAGACTTTGGTAGACCGCCAGCCAGTCAGGAGGAAGATTTATGGCTTTGAAGTTTGCCGCTGCCCAATCATCAAAGAATAGCGGGTCTTTCAGAAGGGAAACCAAATCCTTTGAATACACAAAACTCCTATGGCGTGTTTGTTGGTATGTATAAAAGAACTGATTATTAGGGGGGATGGTAAAGGAGGAGATAAAGGCGGGACAATTAATGAAGTAATCACTATGTGGGAAATGTATATACACAAATAATTGGATTTACGTGATCAAAGCGTTGCTGCCGCCAGGAGACCGCTCGATTGGATGTTTAAGTCATATGATCTCTTTTTTTGTAATTAAGGATTTGTTGCACAGCCGTAAGTGACAATGTGTCTTTGTTATCTCGCGGAAATCTTCCCCAACATTACTGTGTTGATGACTTTTCGCAAATAAAAGCGATTGGAGATAAATCACGGCATAAACCACTCCTCGCAGTTTAAAGGAGAGAAAGAGTTGCTGACTTCGAAAAAAAAGTTTAATGAAATTCTTTGCAGACAGGGGCAACATTGCAGGCACGCCATGTGTTAAACTTGCGAAAACAGCCTCCACACCAGAGACAGTTATATTTCAGTAGACTATTACTTTTATAGGCGAGTTAGGATAAGGTAGAACAAATGCAACCCCGCCCCGACCATCCCCGCCAATGTTGTCAAGGTATCATTGTCCTGCGTTGTGAATAGAAGTTCAACATTTATTAATTTCTTCAACCAAGTTTGCAATGAACACCTTGACGTTGAGGTGCAGCTCCCGCTATGCACAGTATATGGCACAGATACAAATCAAAGCAACTTCCTTAAGATCAATTAGATGGATGATTTATGAGCGAATATTCCGTGCTAATTTTAAACTTTGATGATGTATTTTACTAGTTTATAAACGTTTCAATACCTCTGATGCTGATTAATCAAAACAGTTAAGAAATGGTAACTGTCTAACTGTCTGCCCCTTTGGGACTACCCCTTTCTGTACCCGTTAAGTTTGAGGCCAGTGTGCAGAGATCAGAGGCGGGCACTGCAGCCTGATGATAGCTCTGTTACATTCCTTAAAGTGGTGGCAATGTGAGAGGCTGCGGAGGCGGGGCAACTCGGTTCAAGGAAAGTGGAAACAATTTCTCTCTTCTCCGCCTGATCTCCGCCTTAAGCAGTTTTTCAAACCTTCCGTCCCTACACTTCCAACGGATTCGGTCACTAGTTCATCTACTTACGAAAGCAATTGTATTCTTCTGTAGAGATTTGCAAGTAAACACAATTATCAACAGCTTAGGACAAAGCGAGAATGGCAACCCATACATATTTTAAATATGTTAACTATGGTGATTATAATCAGCCACTTTGATAATTTTGTCCGTTTAATTAGGCATTTCAGCTGTATGTTTTAGTTTTAGACAAACAAGACCAGTGAACCTGAAACCAAGGTATGTTTAAAAAAGAGGGAGCATGTCATACATCATGTTTGGCTGCAAGTAAATAGTCTGTGGGTTTATCTGAAAAGTGATACTCAATACGGTTTTGCTGTTACAAGTCGTAGCGTCAGGCGTGGGATACATACCGATATCTGAATATCAAAGCTTAATTTGATGGTAACTAGCGTTTAGAAAGACTACTTATTGGGTTAACTCAAAACTGAAAAAAAAACACGGTTGAGGTCCTCGTTCAGGTAACATGATCCTGACAGCAGTCGTTAACTTCAATTGTGTGCACATTGCAAACGAAATCCTCCTAAACGATAACACACAGAGATCTTTATCATCCTTTCCTGTAGCAACAATCGGTGTCCTCTCAAAGACTTTTGAGACTTGCATAGTTTTAAATGGAGCGGCGCTTTTGAAGGGATTAGAGCGCCAAGTCCTCTCCCACGGCTCCAGATTCAGTCGTTGTGAGATGGGAGTTTCACGCTGTGCCAGGCTACTGCCAAGTTAATGCATTTAACTTGCATTTTTTCTCACTTGCCTTTTATTATTTTAAAACGCCCTTTATAAAAACTGGTATAAAGATATTAATGAGTTCCGAATTGGGGGGAAAAAAACTACATGGAAATGATAGCTAAGAAAAGGCATTATTAATGAACATGATTTGCAAACCTCAGTACTAAACATCAAAGATAACCCTGCCTTCCTCTGACAATTTGGCCTACACAGTTTATATGTTAAAAACATTCCAAAACAAACATATTAAATCATAATTTCATCTTTCCAGTTTGATAAAGCTGAAATTTCACACATATAGTTTAATAACCGTGGAACAGAACCAAGCTTTTGTGATTTCCGAATTGGGTGAAATTTCACGTTGCACGTCACGTTACAAGGTTAAAAAAAGAATGTGGAAGTTTTTATGGAACCTACATTAAAAAAAATGTGTTAGCTGAATTTTATTTCAATAAATACAATTTGTATAGGTAGATTGGTAACAGTCCTCTGAAAGAAAAAAAAGAGCAGAGGCCTAGGTGTATAAAGCTTGGCTTTCCTTTGATGTTGAGTGGTTAAACGGGTCTTCTATCATATGCTCTGTGCCCCTCGAAAGATCATAATAAGACACATACCTGCTTGCCGATTTGGAAAATTGAACTGAATATTTGATGGTAGAACTGAATCATAAATAGCACAACAAATCTAGCAAATGTGTTGCTACTGACATATAGGTATCATTAAAATGGCAATGAATAGAAAACTTGTCATTCCGTTCATCATTTTATTTAGCTTGATACTTTTACTGAAACATTGATTGGTATGAAGGACTTTCTAACAATAAATACGTCACAAATACATACTCATTTGAAAATTATAGTAGTTTGCTGAATGTGCTAAATATAAGCAAACAGCTCATCTGGTGAGTAAACCAAAGCATGCTTTAACTTATCTTCAATTAGGACAGCAGAAGTCAAAATACTTTATATCTAATGGCACAAAGTTTTCATCTCTATCAAAATAAATGTTTGAAAAACATAAAAGACAAGTTTTTCATTATGATAGGAATACGATTAACAAAGTATTAGCAAACCACTCAGTAATAATGATATAGTGGATCATAAACGTAGTTCAGCTTCATTCAAGTTATAATAAACAGAGATACACGTGTAGGTATTTATATAAACTGTGTCTAATACATCCAAAGTTAATAACACACTCCTGTTTTTTTAAGTAGCACATGTAAACAATCCTTTATCAACTTCTGCATGAATGCATTACATTTTTGTATAAAATACAAGATTATACTTTGATTAATACACCATTTGTATATTTATTTAAGCTTATTAAATACAATATGCATTCATGTTCCTTGGCTGCAAGAGTCAAAGTAAACCTGAAAATAAAGCAAGAAATAAAATCATCTAATAATTTATATTCTCAGGTAAGTGCGAGAGAGTGTGGTTGTTAGAATTTTTGACCCTAGCATTACCAATTTTAATAGACAATTAAACAAGAAATGTGTAGGAATTTTTCTTCTTGCTATTTGTACATATTCACCATGGTTGTTCTAAACTTCAAATAAAATTTAGACAAGAATGAAGATATATAATTACAATTGATAATTGACAAGAAACTATGTATGCATTATCTACAGTTAAACAATGCACAATACTTCCGTTCATTTCTATGAAATAAAAGGAGACAAAATTCTGAGTATTAAATGCACAATATTCTGCTTTGGATAATGATCTAAGTATGAACCTAAGATTTCTCTCCAACTGAGAGGAACAATAACATTGATTCATACATTGACAATTATAAGTACATGAAGGATACTATTCTGGTTGTATTCTGCATTTTCATTCCACAATAAGTCATGTTTATAGAAATGCTATTTCTCCAGTTGTATGCAAGGGATTACATCTGGAGGTTGTAGGAAATGCGTATAAGCTCTAAACTGTACGTATTCATTATGCTCACCAGCCAGACAAATTATTGCACATTTAGAAAGCATTAATATTTAATCTAATAAGGAGAAAGTGAATTTGTCATTGTGGCTTGTACCTTATACTGATTGTTGTTGAATTATAATGTATGAGGATTGATGTCGATGATTGGAGTGTGTATGCAGTGACCAGTTGGAAAAACATACCGCAAAAAAATGCTGCAATTTGCAAAGAGTTCAAACGTTAAATTCCAAAATGTGCAGTCTGAAATTCCTTGCATTGGTCCCCTTTGACATAACAATTTAATAGTTGCAATGACATGCTAATTGCAGCGCTGTAACCTTAAAGTTGGTGCAAGTATGGAAAAGAACTTTTGGATACGGTGCACCTCAGTAAGAGTTTTTGTAATGAGTCACAATGGAGAAGATCAACATATAAAAAACTCGATCTTACTCGTAAGAGTTGGAGAAATTGTTCCCAAGCACGTACCTTTATCATTTAATGTAGGTATCATGTAGATTCTCACCGCTGCCTCTTAACCTTCTCTGCTCACACAACTGAGATCAGGAACCAAATAATAATCACAAGGATAAATTCATATCTTACTGGGCCCTCCCTTTTAACACATTCATCCGGATGGAACTCTTCTTCAGTCTGACAAAGGGTTCCGACCCAAAACGCCACCTATTCAGAGATGCATAGTTCCTGCAGAGTTACTCCAGCATTTTGTGTCTATCTTCCATATAAGCCAGCAACAGCTGTTCTTTCCTACACATTGTGTCTGCTCCATTGCAAAGGTCGTCGAGGTATGCCTACTTTGAAGAAGTTCTCCTCATCTCTCTGACAGTTCTGCAATTCTAAAGAAGGGCTCCGACCCGAAACATTACCTATTCCTTTCTCCAGAGATGCTGACTGACCTGCTGAGTTACTCCAGCATTTTGTGTCTACATTCTCTTGGACTTGCTATTACATACAATCTGAATATATATTTAGCAAACAAAAATATAGTTAGAAAAATCCCAATTTACATAGATTAGCACAGTGATTTACTTTTTATTGATCCGAGAGCATTTTACGTTACAACTAAAAATATGGTTTAATTTATATTAAACTCCATCTTGTTAAGTAAACAAAGAGCATTGCTTAATTCTATTTTTGTTTTTAAATAATATATTAATTGCTTTGGAGATTTGACTTTAAACTGGAGAAGTCATGCTGGACTGATTCTAACTGCGAAAGGTGGTCTTAATTTTTATGTGTGGCAAAGGATCATTTTGTGTATGAGTGAACATGATTATAATATTGCCAAGGGCATAAAAGTGAATCTTGGCACCCAATCAATAAAATATAGGAAAGTACTTTCAGTGTATGCCATTCCAATATAACGTGAAACGTCACAAAAAATAAATATACATGTTATTTATTTCACTGCTTTTAATTCAACCAAAAAAGCAAATGATAAAATTAATTATAGATCATCAAATAGTTGCAGATCAACATAACTACCTTCTTATTTTAAGGATCAAATCAAAAGATGCATCATGTATTGCAGCAGATAATCCGCGAGTTCTGGCGAGTTTGCGCTCATCTCATACTCGCAGTGTGGTCAACACGAGGTCGTAGGAGGTCTTCGTAACTCTCCTTCATGCTCGAGTGTGGTCTCCGTGTACTTGAGGCTTCAGCTAGGTTGCGGCATTTTTTTCATTATTTTTTAAATTGCCCGCAAGTAAAAAAAGAACTGGAAAGAAATATTTACTAGTAGGTTTAGTCATATTCTGTCATAATAGGTTGGCATGTCAGTCGTAGGTAATCGAGGGTAGTCAAAGGTAGTCGTAGATCATCTTCATCATAGTCAAAAGGAGGTCGAAGGGAGAGCAAAGGATATCGAAGGAGGTCGTCTTCACTCTTCACTATTCAGTGTACAATTTTCCCAAAGTTAGTCATAGCCAGTCGAAGTTGGTCTTCAACATAGTCGAAAGAGGTCAAAGGAGGTCTTCTACATAGTCGAAGGAGGTCTTCAACATGTCATTTTTTTCAAACTCTTCTAAACTCGCCAATTAGGTCGCCGAAGTGGGACAGCCCCTTAAATCTGTTAAATGGGGACATCCTAATTACCATTTAATTTGTGCAAACGTAAGTGATAACTGTTTTTAAACATTCATGCCGAAAGCGATTTGACTAACATCCTTTATTTTTGAAATGTGTCCTTTACATACGTATTTCTGCAGAAACATTGGAGTGAATTAAATGTTAATAGATTATTGCTGGAGATAAATTACTGGCTTTGTAAAACACCTTCTATTTGTTTTTCATGTACTTTTTAACTTCTGAGATATCCTGCTACTGCAATGGTTGAACAAGTTAGGTCTTTATTCTTTGGAGCACAGAAGGTTAAGGGGGGACTTGATAGACGTCTTTAAAATTATGAGCGGGATAGAGTTGACGTGGATAAGATTTTTCCATTGAGAGTAGGGAAGATTCAAACAAGAGGACATGATTTGAGAATTAAGGGACAAAGGTTTAGGGGCAACATGAGGGGGAACTTCTTTACTCCGGGAGTGGTAGTTGTGTGGAATGAGCTTCCAGTGGAAGTGTTGAAGGCAGGTTCATTTTGATCATTTAAAATTAAATTGGATAGGTATATGGACGGGAAATGAATGGAGGGTTATGGTCTGAGTGCAGGTAGATGGGACTAGGTGAGAATAAGTGTTTGACACGGACTAGAAGGGACGAGATGGCCTGTTTCCATGCTGTAATTGTTATACGGTTATATGGTTATAATGGGGCATTAACTGAAAAACTGCAAAAAGTGGTGACCACTGCCCAGTCCAACACGGGTACTGACTTCCTCACCAGGGACTTATATGAGTTGCTGCATCAAAAAGGCAGCCGGCATCATCTGAGACCGATACCACCATGACCACACTCATTTTACTCAATCCAACTCCACTCCCAGGATGGAGCCAGCCTTCTTGATGAGCTTATTAATTCTGTTTGCGTCCGTGGCCTTCACCCTGCTATTTATATACCTCTATCTCATATACATATATATGTACACACACACACACACGCACACACACACATAAATAAAGAAACAATTGTGTCAAAAGTTATGATCTTGATCTTGTTATCAAGTTATGATCTTGATTTTCATTTTTCTAGACTTTCATCGAATTCAAAGAATTAAAATTGAATTAAAGCCCATTTAACCGAAAGCTCCACACCATCTCTGCCCCACCTATTTCTTCTCATACTATATTCCTCGGTTCCTTTTATCCTCATCATACTTACTTGGACTTTTCATATAGTTTTTCTGCTTTTCTCCTTCAACATTCTATTTGCTAGGGACTTTAACATCTGCTTGTTTGCAGAATGTAAGTTGAAAGAGATTTGCTGAACATACTTCTGCAGATACTGTCTGGAGCACAGCATGCAGTCCATGGAATAGTTCAGAACTGCTTCCCCACACTCTGCACCCCCGACCATATTCAAGTGAAGCAAGTTCCTGCGTGTTTTCCTGTATAGCAAAGGACAACATGAGTTTACACCTTCCTTTCTGTACATGGAAAGCCCTATACCCAAGAAATGCTCTGTGCACAATGACAACATCTTGCCCACTGGACTTCAAATCTGTCAAAGAGCTTGAATTGTTTGTGAATTATCTGATACTCACTTAAAAATATTATATAACATATAGGTGTAAGTTAATTAAAAATACATATATTAACTGGCTTTTCTTTCTCACGGGTTTTTCTCCAAAGGATGGAAGGGGTACTTTTAGGTTTAAATTTATTATTGTCACATGTACCCAGGTACAGTGAAAGCTTTATTTTGAATGCCAGCCAAACAGATCAGATAATCTGTATATTATAAATACTGTCCAATCAAGTCAAACTCACGTAAAGTGGATAGAGCAAATGGGAAGATGCAGAGTGCAGAATACAGTTCTCAGCATTGTAGTGCATCGGTTCTATAAACAAAGTCCAATGTCCACAATGAGATAGAGGAGAATCAGATAGTATCCTACCTTATGGAAGGACTGTTTAGAAGGCTGATAATAGAAGGCTGAAGTAGCTGTTCCTGAGTCTGGTGGTGCACACTTTCAAGCTTCTGTACCTTCTACCAGATGGGAACAGGGAGAAGAAGGAATGACTGGGGTAGGACAAGTCTTTGACTATGTTTTCCAAGGCAACATAAAGTGCAGATGGAGTCAATGGTGGGAGTCTAACCTGTGTGATGGACTGGGCTACATCTACAACTCTACAATTCCTTGCGGATTTGGGCAGAGCTGTTCCCAAACCAGGCTGTGATGCAACCTGAGACTGTGCCTTCTGTGGTGCACCTGTAGAAGCTTGCAAGGGTCACTGGATTGTTGAATATGCTCTGGATTCAAACAAGTACCAGTTCATCTCCAGACTTATGAACTGGGAAACTGCAGCAAGTTGGTGAACTGCCACTCAACTCCACATGAGATGACAGGTGGTCCAAGAGCATAAACACCTTTCAAGAATTTCAAGATTTCCATGCTCATCCATGTGACCTCAGAATGCCAACTGGATCCTCCCAGTAAAACAACATGTACACTACTCCTATGCATATTCATTAAGCCCCGAGAAGTTCAGATCAATTATTATTTGAAACTAAAACCTAGTTTACATTCATTACAAGATGCATTTCCATTTTGTGCCTCCACTTTTACACAACTTTGAGTGGAGGTTAAGATAGTAAGATTAAACGAGAACTTACCAGTTTGAAGTTTGATCTTTATTTTATGAGGTGTTACGATGAGCGATTACGTGAAGAAGTTCCGCCAGAGCGCATGCGGGTCAATCTTCAAAGCAGCGTGTGAAATCACAGATAACGGTAATTGAAGTAATATAGTAAGATTAGAAACCTAGAAACTACCAGATGACCTTTGTGATATGAGGGTTGGGAGCGGTGGGCACGTGATCGCTCAACGTAACTCCTCATAAAACAAAGATCAAACTTCAAACTGGTAAGTTCTCATTTAATCGTACTATTTTACTTCAAAGTCACGTGAGTGATTCCGTGAAGACTTCAAAGCTTTGTGATTTCATGCCGTGGATACGAGTCCATACGACACACTGCCTCAGTTGACACAGGAGGATTAATAACAAATAATGCATTCAAACATGATACAGAATTAAACACATTGAAGCTTTATTTAACAAAAGAAAAAACAATAGCGACCCCGCTCTCCCAGGGGGAAGCTACGAAACAGAACTCAAAATAGAATGGCGATACACCCCTGGTGTGGCAAGCGGTTTGTGGTAAAACTGTTCAAAATTCATTTATTTGGGCTATCCTGTGGCCACGAGGATTTGGTCTAGAGGGACGTCCAGTGCCCTCGCTGCTGATGTTAATGCTGCCCTGGTGGAGTGAGATTTAAAAATATCAGTGTCAACTCCAGCGGCAGCCAGAACCTGTTTCAGGCACCTTGAGATGGTCTGTGCTGACACCTTTTTGTGAGGCTTTTTGTGACTGATAAATAAAGCCAATTCGGCGCCTCTACTGCCGTAAGTGCTTAACTACACATAGGCGAAGATCCATGGGGTATGCCCTAAATTCAAGTTTAAGCCTTGACATCCCTGGCCTGCTCTGTTTAAGTAAATCATAAACATAAAAGGCTATGTTGTTGACAGATGAGACCATCCTGTCCAGTCTAAGTTTCTGCAGTGTCTGGCCACATTGCGCTGAAATCAGCTCCATGAGCATAACCACTTCAAGAGTGAGTCTGGGCGATGACAGAGATGTTACTGGGGCCCATTGACGAAGCAATACAAGAATCACACTCACATCCCAGATTTCTGTGTACCTGGGCCTGGGGGGATTACAATTAAAAATACCCTTCATGAACCGAGAAATTAAATGGTGAGACCCAACAGATTGTTGTCCCCTTCCTTGCCATAGATAGGACGATAAGGTACTTCTGGCATTATTGATGGCACTATAGCCAAGCCGCTCATCAAAATATAGCGTGGAAAGAAATTCCAACACGTCAGGTACGCGTCAGGTATATGTAATGTTCGACTGCAAGCAGAACACCTCCCATTTCTTGATATGAGAAATATATATTGTTTTTTCGTGCTATCCCTCCAGGCCGCAGTAATCACATCCACGCAGTAATCGCATCCCTGATAGTCCAAGCCCCAGGAACGGTCTCCTCAAAATCTGCAAATCAATAGATTAATGCGATCATGTAGTGGATGATTCTCCCCAGTTACAGGATGAACCAGCAAATTACTGCTTCAGATTCAGATCCAGAATGATTTGACACACACCATCTTTCTTTTGTGTAGGGAATATATTAGACACAAATTGGTGAGACTGATGGACAGATTTTTCAATTACCCCTTTTTTAGCTAATGTTTCAATTTCAGCTTGAACATCTAAAGACTGTTGTTGTGAAAAACAGTATGTCCGTTTAGGTGTATGCTGTGTGGGTGGACATAATTTGAAAATAAACTCAATTCGGAAACCAAGTACACTGTGCAGAACAAACAAGTCTGAAGTTATACAACTCCATTCATTGAAAAACAAAAGTAACCTCCCACCAACTTGTGACTGGCCCATACATTTCCAAAAAAACCAGATGCACCTACTTCCAAAGTTGGTGTATACTTCTGTCCCCGGGTTTTCGAGGGAAATTTGACGTACGCCAGTTGCGTAAAGTTAACTGGGTCCGGTTTGGACCTTGACCTGCAGCCATTGCAGCGAACCGTTGGTAGGGATGCTGGCCCCGGGGAGGATTCCTGTTGGCCATTGGAGCTTTTATGAGGTCCACCGTCTTCACCTCGTCATCCAACTCACGAACCTGTTCAGACAGGTCCTTTCCGAAAAGCAAATTCGGCAGCTGCACATTGCTTGTTCTGCAAAGTGCAGCAAATTTGGGGTTTAACATGGGGCGGATAGCACTTTTTCTTACGCAGTTCATCTCAAAGTGTGCGTTACACATGAGAGCCAGTGCATCCTGCTGTTCTTTCAAGAGAGCCCCAACATCCACGGACCTGGCGAATGCCGTGATACCTGAGGCAAGCAGCTTCAGGACTTTTTGGAGCCTCAGCTCTTGGACTCTGATCCCCGCACCCATGAGACCCCAAATTGGATGGTTCACCGTCAGAACTCGCAGTGAAGCACAGTTGGTAGGAGTTACATACTTCTTTGAGGGGCCCCCCATGGTGAGTTCTTGCAACTGGTGGGAGACCATATAGTTAATGGTCCTGGCCAAATCTTCATTCAGCGGACCACCTGTTCCAGCTGGAATGGCAAATCTGGATGCCAGGCTTGGCACCCCAGATTCCTGGTCTCCTAGTCTAGGGGTATGCTCACTGGAACAAAACTGACTCCGGGCACACTCCTCCTCCATGAGAGGTGCATTAAGCATCCCTTCTACAGGGACTGCTGCCACGGGCCCGAGAGGGGTCCCACGGATATAAGGCTCATCTTCACTGAGCACGTTTACATGGAGCATCCTCTCCATGAGGAGCTCCACTCTGGACAGCCGCCCAAAAATGGTATCCATATTAGGAGGGCTTTCCTCCTGGCTTGACTCATCTGAGTCTACGGGCCGCACCGACTTTTTTGTAGCTTTGCGGCCCACTGAGCAGCCATGGTACCTCCTACCGGCACCAAGTTGGAAGCCACTGGCCGTGCCGCCAGTGACTCTATAGGGGAAACAGACAGCCGCCCGCTACCCGCACTGCCGCGGTCTTCCGTAGCCGATTTTGTGGCGGACCGTCTGAATTTTCCCTTCAGCATTTTCACACGGTCGACTTGTTCCTTTGGACAAGAATTTACAGACCACAACAGAACCGAAGTTAAGTTTAAAGCACTTACCTCGGGTTTTAAACTTACCGCTGGTGTGGCTACGCGCCTGCCAGCCCGTCAGTGCGCCATGCGTCAGACATAATGACGCGCATGCGCTCTGGCGGGACTTCTTCACGGAATCACTCACGTGACTCCAAAGTAAATTCCTTTCCTTCCTTTGCATGTGAACAAAAGTTTTGTTGCTATTCCAGATGCTCAAAACCCAACAGAATTCTCACATGTCCCAGGAGAATACAGACCTTACTCTTCTAAAAAGAACATTGCACCAAAAGCATATCATAATACGCACACAACACGTTTTCCTTGTTTCCTAGCAATGTAATCAATTGTTGGCATTTAACTTTATAAATCTCATTCTTCAACTGGTGTTAAAAATAACCTTTACATTAATGTAATTGTTTGCTAACTTCTGTTCCTTTCTCGACGCTCATTCTAGATGCAATCATTTTTTTCAGAAAACTTTTCTTTGATCCCACATTGAGCCAGAACGTACTGCCCTTCAGCTGCCAGTTCTGAAGAGAAACCTCTGGCTAACTGCAGCACACAGGTCAGCTTGTTCCCACATTGCAAAGGGGAAGTCAGGTCTGAGCAGGAGGTCAGGTGCAGGGGAATCTGACCTCTTGCTCCACTCTGGGGATGGAGCACAAGTGTCCACAACTGAGTGGCCAGATGCACTTCACATCTTGTTCTTCCATATCATGGTGGGGATGGTCTTGGCATGCTAGGCAATCATCTCATTCATTTGAATAGGATTGCTGACCTATACCTGAAAACTAAGGCTGAAGATTGCAAAAAGTGGTTAAGACTGCCCAGTCCATCACGGCGGGTACTGACCTCCTAACCATTGAGGGGATTTAAAGGAGTCACTGCCTCAAAAAGGCAGCCAGCATCATCAAGGACCCACATCACCCTGGCCACACTCTCATTTCACTCCTACCATCGGGAATAAGGTATAGGAGTCTGAAAAATGTAACGTCCAGATTCAGGAGCAGCATCTGAGGTAGGCAATGTTTCGGGTTGGGATCCTTCTTCCGACAACTACTTTGTTCAATAAAAACTTGCTGAAGCTGAATTTGTTTAGTTAATTTCTAGCATTGTTTTCAATTAAATTCAATTAATGTTTCCTACTTATTCATATCATATTTATGTTCTTAATTTTTCAATCCATTTGAACAGTTTTTAACTGTCTTTGATTTTCAGAGAGATTTGAAAATTCTTCAAGAACCTTCAACAACTATAAGTTATCAAAAGACATCAGGCTCTCTAGAGATGGGGCCTCAGATCCACAGGCTGAGAAGCAGCCGTAACCTGCAGTTTACCCCATTCTGCATACTAGCTGCTACAGCCAGCACGCCAGGATAACTACAGCCACGGAGCTGCAGAAAGTAAATGGAGCCACAGGGAAAGTGCAAGGGTGAGAGCGGTGTAAAAACAATCTAGAGCAAATCCGGCCCACTGCATTTGATCAAAAGGTTCAGTGTTCATTGTTACTGCTCTACATTGAAGGATAAATTTATTCACTGGCTTAAGATTATTACAAATGGCAAAAGACAGTTCATGAGTTTCCTCTGTATCATCTGTTTGACTGTCGCAGTTTGTGTGCTTGCAATGAATTTACATTAACTATGGAACTGGTGTGCTACAATGCCGAGAACTATATTCTGCACTCCGTATCTTTTGCTTTGCTCTACCTATTGTGTTTAACATGATTGTATTTATGTATAGTTTAGCTGATTTGATTGGATAGCATGCAAAATAAAGCTTTTCACTGTACTACGGTACACATGACAATAATAAAACGAAACCCTAAACCCAAATTATTACTAACAATTACATTTTGGGTGTGATGATCAACTGTAAAATGTGGTTAGTTCAGGCCTTCCCCAGGTTATGAACACCCAAATTAGAACCTCCTCTACATATGGATGAGCTCCCATAATATTAAGTTCATAAGTCTGATATTCACACACATGTTCACTTTACAAACCACAGAGCTAGTTTCTGCTCTCCCCCAACTTTTAGTAATTGCTCTTTATTAGTCTTTTGTGCTATTAAGGAATATTTAAAATGACCTTAGTTACCAGTACATGAAAATAATGCCAAAGGTTACATGATTGTCAATAAACAAAATGTTCCAAACATAACATTGCGACACAACAATCCTTTCAGAATTATTTTGTTCCACTGATTTATTTCAGGGTAATAATAAGCTACAATTTGCAGTATGTGTGGCTATTTTTGGGTTATCCATCATCTATCCCACCATTCTCCAACTTGACAATGCTGTTCCCTGGAACAAGGTTTCGCAGTAAAGTAACACTCAAATTCTAGCAGCAGTTATATTAAGGAGCAAAAAATGAAAGAATTGATCCCTGAAATTAGTACACAGCCAGTTATGCCTGATATTTGAGCACCGATCACAATCAAGGCTGTGGAACCTTTTTTTCCCGTAAAAGTAGCTCAGATTTTAAACTGTGATAAACAACATTTTATAAAATCATGTAGATCACTGACTATCAGTCTGTAATCATTTGTGGCATAAGGTATTGCATTTGAATTTAACTTAAACGTTTGATTTACAATTAACAAAGTGCTGTGATTTCTTGCCAGAATTATTTTCTGCCATGACTTCAATGAAGCTGGTTCAAAATCAGAAGCGATTGACTATCAATCAATTCAGACACTTAATATGACCTAGGATGACCTTGTAATTTAGGGGAACGTAGGAACATTTGGAAATTAATTGTTTATGGGTCTGCAGCATATATGATATACTGCAATCACCAAAAGGTGCTTAGAAAGTAAAATTAGATTTGAAACTAATGTACTAATTAAACTTTCATTCTGGTATTCGTTGTTTTAAATTTTGCCAGTTATTTTTTACATTTGAATGCCGTGGATTTTTTTTGAAGAATACGGCTTTTATTTCCAAAACGTTTACAACCAGAACACCTGTTAGAGATCAGTATATGCCACATGTTACAGCTGTTTGTGATTTGATCATACCTATAATCTCTGTTCCACTATGAAATAGTTCCTGTACTAACTAAAGCAGATGAGGAGCCTTGCATCTGTCCGAGATTCCAGTTCGACCAGCCTTTTTTTACAGTTTAGCAACCAAGTGTGTGCACCAGGAAACGTAACATAATGATGTCAGAATCTGATACGTCACTTTAGTACTTGAAAGTGAATTAAGGGCCTGTCCCACTTTCACAACTTAATTCACGACCTCTGCCGAGTTTGCCCTTGACTCATACTCGCAACATGGTCATCACGAGGTCATAGGAGGTCGTAGCAAGCACGTGCCGTCAGGGTAGGCAAGGTAGGCACTGCCTACCGTGACTAAAATTATAAAATGGTAATTACTAAATATAAATAGTAAAGGCATGGGAGAATAATGCCTATCTAAGAGATCGATCTCTTAGGTAGGCATAATTCTCTGTGCCTTTCATCCGCAGCACTTGCAACACGCGAACGTTTGTGCAGCCCACGTGCCGTCAGTGCTGCTTCAAGCCGTCAAATGATAAGCGGGGCTGAAGGCAGCTGAAATTCTGCCTTTGCTGTACTGCGCATGCGCAGCAGCCTACTGCGCCTGCGCAGCACTAGTTTCTTGGCGGGTTTTTCAAATATCGATTGCCATTATCTGAAGAGTATCTTAGGAAATAAAGAGAGAAGAATGGAGTTCCTGTACCAATAATGTGGTTAGTATATTTCTTGGTGCTATATGTTTTTTAATACCGTAATTCCCGACGTGGGTTGGGGGGGAGAGTTCCTTTCACAGCGTTTGGGGAGTCTGGCCTGAGGTAAAGTTGTGGGGAGGGTAGGAGCGTTGTGAAGGAGGGGATCTGGATCATCCAGTAACCCACTTGCGACGCTCCTTGCACGGAGCCACCGAATTGAGGCGGGGAGGGGGAGAAGTAGCTCCCACGTACCGGCCGCCAGCTCAGCTCCTTCTGCCGGCCCCCGCTCACCTCTCGCATCTCACCATCTAAAAACCTCACTCCTGCCGCTCGCTGTCCTCACTCATGTCAGCCACTTCCCGCAAATCCTTAAATTCCAACAGCGCGATTGAGGTTACTCAGCTGGGGGAATTTAAGGATTTGCGGGAAGCGGCTGACATGAGCAAAGTCGGTGCGCGACAGGTGAGAGGTGTTTAGATGGAGAGCACTGCCAAAGGTGAGCGGGCCAACAGAAGACGCTGAAGTGGCTGCCAGTTCTGCTGTTGGGTCCAGGCGGCCGCTCGCAGCTCCCCGAGCTGCTTCTATCCCTGGCAACAATGCGGTGGCTCCGTGCCCGGAGCGCCGCAGCAATGGTGAGTGAGTGAGTTACTGGCATCATCCCCGACCCCCTCCTTCTCAACGTTCCTGCCCTCCCTGGAACTTTACCCCTGGCACAGACTCTCCACACGCTGTGAAAGGAACTGTCCGCCCCAATTAATCCCTGAACAAGTATTGTCATTCACTAAGATGATAACTGATTCAACTTTTCCCTGTGCTTCCGCTTTTCCCACCATCTCTCCACCTGCCATCACCCTTCACCCCCCCCCCCCCCCCGCCCCCCACCCACCCAATCAGTAATTCAGAATGAAGACGACTCGGAAGCCTTGGGAAAATTGAATTGTTACTGTCTTTATTTTTATTTTTTATTTTTATGGAGAAAACAATCTGCACATGTGCGGTTTAAGTTTTTTTTAAAAAGCCGTCTGACTGCCTACCTTGAGTAATTACTCACGGCACGTGCCTGGGTCGTAGGTAGGTCGTAGCAGGTTGCGCTGCTAGTCGTAGGTACTCGTGGCATCAAGTAGGTCGTGCTGTTTTTTTCGCGCATGATGAAAAATGTCCACGAGTAAAAAAGGTCATGAATTAGGTCGTAAAATTGGGACAGGCCCTATAGTGTTGGCAAGCAGGTTATTTCAAAATAATCCACATTCAAGGACAGTTTCATCCCAGCTGTTATCAGGCAACTGAACCATCTTATGACCAACTGGAGAGCAGTCCTGAGCTACAATCTACCTCATTGGGGACCCTTAGACTATCTATAAGCGGACTTTACTGGACTTTGTCTTGCACTAAACGTTATTCCCTTTAACCTGTGTCTGTACACTGTAAACGGCTTGATTGTAGTCGTGTAGTCTTTCCGCTGAATAAGTAGCAGCAACAAACAGGCTTTTCACTGTACCTCTGTACATATTACAATAATTTAAACTAAACTAGTTTGAGTTTGAATTGGTCACTGTAAAATACCAGGTCAGTTTAATGTTGCAACTGGATATTTCCTAGGCAGTTCATAGTGAATTTATTTCTTAAGTAGTCAACATTGTGAGAGAATCTATCATTTCCGAACATTATAAACTAGTTGATTGTAAACAAAGATAGGCACGTGTCCAAGCATGTAAACACAAGACTTGTTTGTGGCTGACGACTGTGAACTGCTGTGATGTGCAGGTACAGTAATATAATGCACTTCTGATGGCTTTACATCACACTTCATAGATCCTTGTGTGGACTTTGATTACAGGCTTGTACTAATTTTTCACACAGTGCCCAATACTTTAGGCTACTGTGTACTTGAATCATAACATCAGTGTCCCATAGGAGAACAACATCTGTGAATTTCCACAGTAATCCGCCACAAACTAATACTTCTGGCGGCTACTCAGTCGAGCTTTGATGTCATGCTGCAACAGAAGATGCCATTGTTCACCCTCCAAACATGGGAGAGATCAAAACTTTGGCCTCTCTAATTTTGGAGCTATTTTCTGCAATATGATACCACGATTCCAGCTTTGAGGCTTACACAGCCTGCATGTTTAAGAGTTGGCCTAAGTCATAATGCTTATGCCCTGAGGCCAGGCAGGGAGGGATTGGTCACTGCACCTCAACCAAAGTTCACAATGTGTGTGGTAGACAGTTCCTAAAAGAGGGATTATGTGCGTTGCTCCAAAAATTGTTATAAGTCAGTTTGGCACATCATGTGCAATAAGTAAGAACCCCATAAATAATCAGTATTTTTAATGTACCATAACAAAAATAAGTCAAATCCTTGAGAAAATAATTCCTTTCATTGTGCCCTTTGTGAACAAAAAGCGATTCTTAAATATTTTATGACCTTTTGACCTTTATTTATTTGCTGCATTGGGAATGTAGAATTTTAATCCAGATTTTAAAATAAGTCAGGTTCAATTTAATTGCACCAGAGTACAAACAGTTATTATACATAATTAACGTATTCATAACAACATCAATGCTAACATTAACAACAATCAATTGTTAATGCCAAGTAATAATGTTTAGAGGAAATTTGATTATATGTTAACATGATGTATGGGCAATATTAATGGCATCTCCTATTCAGATCAACTGCACAGACTCAGTCAATAGATTTACCACATCTTAAAAAACCTTGCTTTACATTTCTGGTCTTACATTGTGCTTTACATCGTAAAGCAAATTGATTTAAAATCAGACTTAGAAAGTAGCCAGGAATTAAAATGGTACATTACTTTTTACTTTGTAAAAAATTAAGTTAATGATGCATATCTTAACGTTAAGGAAAATATATTGGACAAATACTTCAGGACAGGGCACTAATTTAGATCAAAAATTAATAATTACATTATATTGCTTGAACAGGCAAGGATTCAGGCTGACCACCTTGTTAGTGGTTGCAATATAGCTTACATTAACTGTTAAACTGTTTCTCATTGACTAAATCATATTATATGTTGCCATTTTTATCTTCACATTAAATGTGAATGCCTGTTATTACAAATAATGATTATAAATGCAATTCTTCTGTTTAACACGAGGTGTTCTTGTGGAAGACAGCTTTTACCAAATCCTCAATTTATTGAGGCAATGTTCAATTAATCTTCAGGAAATTTTGAGAAACTTTCTTCAAGATGTTAAATGCCAATCAAACACCTTGCTTAGAAGGGGAAGGCTTAACTGATTGCCTTCACCTCTTATTTTATGCTTTTTAAAATGATTACTATTCATCCTGTACATCATTATTACAGTATAAATATCCTACAGTTATTTCAAGTTTTATTCTAATACACAACTACATGACAGACTGCTAGAATGGTCAGACAATTCATGAAGTTGGCATGTTCAAAGAAACACAAATATTCTTGATAAGATATATCTATTCTTCCAAACGAGCATAACATAACATGATATATTTTCATCTCCTATTTCTCAACAATCTCACACTGATAAAAAATATTTTTCATCAAATATTTGTGGAACAATATACCAGTAAAAGTGGAAGAAGCAAGTTAAAATGACCGTTCCAACCATTTTTCCTGGTACAGAACCACTCGAATAAAAAGTAAGAGAAACAGTTGGGCAAATCATTTTCATTGTGGTGTATATGATGAACTGGGTGCAAGCTGTTCTCCAAATGATGTTATTATTCATATTTCAGCTTCAGCTTATTTCAGTCCCTTTTCCAGAAACACGGGTTCCTCTGCCATAGTTGATGGAGCGCTCTTGTGCATTCCTCTGCTTCCTCCACATCTGCTCCTCCTTCCTTCCTCTTCCCAGACAGATTTCCCTTGTTCCCCACCTTTCCCTTGTTCCCCACCCGGTAGCCTCCTTACCTAACACATCATTCTCTGCCTTTACTGCCAGATCCAATGTGATACTAACACCAGTCACATGATCCCCTCTGCCCTTTCTCTGCTTTCTATGTGGACCTCTCTCTTCATGACTCCCCAGTCTGCTCATCCTTCCCCATTCACTCCTTCAAACCCGCCGACAAGGGAGGTGCCGTGGTAGTCTGGCGCGTCGATCTCTACAAAGCTGAGGCCACGTGCTAACTCTCGGACACTTCCTCCTACTTACCCCTGGACCATGACCCCACTGACGAGCACCAGGCCACCATCTCTAGCACCATCACCGACTTAATCAATTCCGGCTCCCTGCACCCCCGAGCCTCCAACCTCATCGTCTTCCCCTCTGTATTACTATACACCGGCAATTTTTCCTTTTCCTTCAGTCCTGAAGCAATGTCACGATCCGAGAAGTCGACTTATGCCTTTTCCCAGCATGAGTCACTTGGTACTTCCAGCGTTCGATTTGTCGTCCCAGATTTTAACATTTGTAGTCTTTTTTTGTCTTCTTTCATTTATGCTTTTTATGTTCACATTTCTGTTCAAACTTATTTGAACGTTGGTAAACAAAAGCTTCTAAATAATTTCTACTCAGACAGTATTTTAGAATGTAATTCGCTTTTAAATAAGCAACAAAAGTATCTCATGATATAGCTCAGATTGACAACCCCATTCAACATTATTTATAGAGTTGCATTGAGGTTATCGTTAAAGAAACCTTTTCAAACAGAATGCTACACTGGTTATCTATCAGTAATCTAATGTCAAATAATTACAATGGCTTTAAAAACACCATAGACATCAACTTACCAGATGCATTATCGTGCAATTGTTAGCATGCCAGTACTTCAAGGTTTTGAAAAAAATTGTCCCTTATGCAGTACACCTAAAACAAATAACTTATGTTTCTACGCAAATCCTTAAATTAATATAATTAACAAATACCAAAATCTAGCAACAATGATTAGTTTGAGCTGAAGTCTTTCATCTTGCATGATATCTCTCTCTTGCACTACTCCCTGCTCACCCTCTCCCCCTCACTCCCCACTCTTCCCCTCCCCCTCCCCCCTCCGGGGGAACAGACCCAACGGGTCTGCACTTGGTCTAGTATACTTTTAAATCTGTGTGTGTGTGTGTGTGTGTGTGTGTGTGTGTGTGTGTGTGTGTGTGTGTGTGTGTGTGTGTGTGTGTGTGTGTGTGCGTGTGTGTGTTTGTGGGTGTATGTCAGATTAGATTTTCAGATTAGATTTTTGGCCTTTGATTCATTGGTCCACCAAAACCACACGCAAAAACACGGAGATTTTTACAATTTTGGTAGGGATTTAACACGAGTTCAGAAACCCACTCTTCTGTAAATTTCGTCAATTATTTCCCCACATTTTGAATAAAATTGTTCACAAAACATCAAAAAAAAATTAAAATCAAACTGCTGCATGAGCCAAAGTGTCACCTGACAGATGTCCAATCACAATGGATCTCATTTACATATATGACATCACAATGGGACAGGTGAGGAAAATTGGAACCTTCACGTGTTCCCACTAAAATCAAACTTCTGCATGACTCACAGTGCCATCTCACAGGTGTCTAATCACAATGGGACAGGTATGGGAGATCTCCCACCCTGCCCTGCCCCCCCAGCATGCCTGGTGGCCCCTCCCAGCCCCACCCGCTGACCTCACAATGCCTTCATTTCCAGAACATTCTGAACGCGTGACGCACGGTTGCATTTCGCTCTCACTGTCTCTCCCCCCCTCTCTCTCTCCCTCCCCCATCTCTCTCCCATCCCCTCCTCATGTGTTGAATGATCACATATCATAATTATATAAAAAAGGGCACAAAGTGCTGGAATAACTCAGCGGGTCAGACAGCATTTCTGGAGAACATGGATTGGTGCATTTTAATTTGGGACCCTTCAGACTAATGAGGGGTCCCAAAACGAAACATCAGAGATGCTGCCTGACCCGCTGAGTTACCACAGAGTTTTGTGTCTTGCTTTGGAGTAAACCAGCTTGTTTCTATTACATTTTATCATCACCTTTCCATGTTCTCCGGATATGCTGCCTGGCCTGTTGCGTTACTCCAACACTTTGTTTCCTTTTGTGCATTAATCAGCATCTGCAGTTCTTTGTTTCTACTTTTCTTCATGTTAATATGTTTTATTAATCAATGATATATGTTAAATTAAATCAGCATTTCATTAATTCTCCATTTTATATTGCAATTGGATAACAACTACAGCTTCTGACTGCAATTTCATTTATTGAATTCATGTTTCAGAAAAAAAATCAGATGCCTTGTTGAAAAAAATATTTTTGATTTCAATGACAAGAAATATTGATTAAAACTTCTATGAAATCTGATCAGATGGCGATAGGCAACGGTAGAGGCAGTGAAAGACAGATGGATGCTGTGACAATAATACAAAAAGTATATATATTTTTGGGGGCAGGTTGGTAAAATCAACTAAAAAAAAAGGTGCACACTTTCAAAATGTTGTCAGGCACAGTGCAGTGATGACAAACATTATTAAACTTAATTTTGCACCAGATTATACACTTCGAAAGGTCTGTGCACTATACTGGCCTTTGATGAGAAACAATTGGCACTGTAACAACATAAAAGATTGAAACGGAGATCGGCCATTCATCCTGACAATTTAATAACCTGGAAAGGGTGCGGAGAAAATTTACGAGGATGTTGCCAAGAGGGCCTGAGCTATAGGAAGAGTTTTGAGCAGACTCTCCTGCGCTCTAAGGATTCAATTCCTTGGAGCGCAGGAGGATGAGGGGTAATATTATAGAGGTGGACAAAATCATGAGAGGAATAGACAGGGTGAATGCACAGAGTCTATTGACCTGAGTGGAGGATTCGAAACCAGAGGACATAGGTTTAAGGTGAGGGGAGAAAGATTTAATAGGAATCTGAGGGGTAACCTTTTTATACAAGGTTGGGTGGGAGTATGGAACAAGCTGCCGGAGAAGGTAGTCGAGGCAGGTACTATCACAATTTTATTGAGAAACATTTAGACAGGTACATGGATAGGACAGGTTTAAAGGGATATGGGCGGAATGTAAGCAGGTGGGACAAGTAGATGGAACATGTTGGTCAGCATGGGCAAGTTGGGCCAAAGGGCCTGTTTCCACACAGTGTGACACTATGACTGATAAGATAATAACTAATAAGATAATGACTAATCTTTTATCTTAGTGCCATTCTTCTGAACAAATCACACATATCTTAATTTACATAACATCTAAAAGTCTACAGATGTCAGTCTTACTGAGGTCAGACTGGATCTGGAATTACCGTATTCACACTCAAGCCTTGCGAGCTGGGACTAAGTGCTGCGCAAATTCATCACAATGCAACAGAAACTAAAGTCTAAAGACTAAATGTTATCATCAGATTCAAAAGGATATGCAAGGGTAGAAAACGAAAAAAAGTTCCACCCTGGAGCAAGCCATCAACTTAGCTGGGTCATTCAGGTGTGACATCAGGAAGAATCCTTCCCCAGTCTGGGCTGGGGGTAGTAGAAATCCAGACCTCCTTTCTCACGTCTATGAATGCTGGGCTGATACGGAATAATTGGAATAAACTAGTAAACCCCCGTGGAGAAGAAGCAGATAATTAAGACAGAGTAGCCAGGATCCACCTGAGTGGAAGATCAGGGTTAAAATGGTTTCTGAATGAGATAAACATACTATTTCCTTCAGAAGTTACACAGGCTAAATGGAGAGATGATTTTTCTCCTCATATAACCATATAACAATTACAGCACGGAAACAGGCCCTCTCAGCCCTTCCAGTCCGTGCCGACCATTTATTTTCCCCTAGTCCCATCTACCTGCACTCAGACCATACCCCTCCATATACCTATCCACTTTACTTTTAAATGTTAAAATCGATCCTGCCTCCACCACTTCTGCTGGAAGCTCATTCCACACAGCCACCACTCTCTGAGTAAAGAAGTTCCCCCTTATGTTACCCCTAAACTTCTGTCCCTTAATTCTCATGTCATGCCCTCTTGTTTGAATCTTCCCTACCCTCAATGGGAAAAGCTTATCCACGTCGACTCTGTCTATCCCTTTCATCATTTTAAAGACCTCAATCAAGTCCCCCCTTAACCTTCTGCGCTCCAAAGAATAAAGACCTAACTTGTTCAACCTTTCTCTGTAACTTAGTTGCTGGAACCCAGGCAACATTCTAGTAAATCTCCTCTGTACTCTCTCTATTTTGTTGACATCCTTCCTATAATTAGGCGACCAAAATTGTACACCATATTCCAGAATTGGTCTCACCAATGCCTTGTACAATTTTAACATTACTTCCATACTCTTATATTCAATGCTCTGATTTATAAAGGCCAGCGCACCAAAAGCTTTCTTTACCACCCTATGTACATGCAATTCCACCTTCAGGGAACTATGCACAGTTATTCCCAGATCCCTCTGTTTCACAGCATTCCTCAAGTCCCTACCGTTTACCATGTACGTCCTATTTTGATTTGTCCTGCCAAGATGTAGCACCTCACACTTATCAGCATTAAACTCCATCTGCCATCTTTCAGCCCACTCTTCCAAATGACCCAAATCTCTCTGTAGACTTTGAAAATGTACTTCATTATCCACAACACCACCTGTCTTAATATAATCTGCATACTTACTTATCCAATTTTCCACCCCATCATCCAGATCATTGATGTACATGACAAACAACAGTGGACCCAACACAGATCCCTGAGGCACCCCACTGGTCACCGGCTTCCAACCTGACAAACAGCCATCCACCATTACTCTCTGGCATCTCCCATTCAGCCACTGTTGAATCCATCTTGCTTCTCCGCCATTAACACCCAAAGATTGAACCTTCTTAACCAATCTTCCATGGGGAACCTTGTCAAGGGCCTTATTGAAATCCATATAGACAACATCCACTGCTTTACCCTCGTCAATTGCCCTAGTAACCTCTTCAAAAAATTCAAGAAGGTTTGTCAAACATGACCTTCCAGGCACAAATCCATGTTGACTGTTCCTGATCAGACCCTGTTTATCCAGATGCTTATATATATTATCTCTAAGTATCCTTTTCATTAATTTGCCCACCACAGGTCTATAATTGCTAGGTTTATTCTTTGAACCAGAGAACATCCATTTAGCAATGAGATGAGGAAAAATAAATTATTCAAGAATTACAAATCTTTGGAACTCCTTGCCCCAGAATACTTGGATAAATTTAAGTTTCAGTTGAATTTCTAATCAACGAGGAAACAAGGATTAAAAGGAAAGGGCAGGAAAGTGCATTGAGAATTGTCAGATTAGCCATGATCCTATTCAGGGCTGAATTGCCCAATCCTGTCCTTATTTCTTGTTGGCTAATCATCTCGTACCTATGTTCCTGGTCAATCCTCCAATGATAGAATGTCAATGCTCTTTGGAAATCGAAATACATTACATTCACTGTATTTTCTGGCCTACAATGATAGTAAACTTCAAAAGACTCCAGGAAGTTAGATAAGCATGACGGCACACTTTGAACCCATGCTGGATGTCTTTTTTGCTTTTCCTCTTCCTTGAAAATCAATTTGAACATGTTTCTACAACTCATACTTACTGTTTTAATTTTTCACCTGTCTCAAAAAATATATTTGCTTGATACTTTCAAGACCAGAAAACTTACAAAAACATAGTTTAAAGTTTAGAATAGAATGCTTTTGAGGGTTCTAAATTCTGATAATTATCATCATCTGTTATTAAAATTGCTCCACCATAAAACAGTTTCTAATTTTTGTACTATCACATTGACGTCACATGGACCTCACGTATCTGAATTTTTATTATGCCCTACATTACGTTAGTATTTAGGGGGTGGCTCATACACTTGTTGCAAGCTGCCTCTTACTGTTCTTAGCTTCATCCAAAACTGATTCTAATTTCTCTCCTCTACTGCTTTTATCCCATGGTTAATAACAAAGATAACACACATCTGTCCTATAAACGAAGTATCCCAGAACATTTAATTCTCAGCCCTGGTCACTTTACAACCACAAATCTGTAATGGTTGTGAGATTGTACCAATTAATTCGCACCTCATTATAAATACCACATGCACTCAGATAAACAATTTTCAATTTTGTCTGTGTACTATTTTTTCCTGCTCATATTGTAATTGGAAATCCAACTTACAACCCACTCAATTTCGTATAATATGATTTTTCTGCAGCCAGGGAACAATTCTGCATTTATTTGTGAACAATGATGTTTTTCTAATACTTACAAACTCTCCAGAAAAGTCATAGAGGCGACAGTCAGGAATGGAGAGATCATGCCCTCTTTAGAATTCTACAACTGGATGGAGAACATGGTCTTTGCAATACATAGAATTGCATTCCTACCCACCTGGGTTAAAACATATAGATGCCCAAACAGCTGCCAAACATAGCAAGTAAGTTTACTTGTGTGGGAATGAACTGCAGATCCTGGGTTTACACCGAAGATAGACACGAAAAGCTGGAGTAACTCAGTGGATCAGGCAGCATCTCTGGAGAAAAGGAATAGGTGACATGTCGGGTTGAGACCCTTTTTTTAATATTGAAGTAACTTTACTTATGTTGATTGCATCTGGACTTCCAATTAAGGGCCGGACTATGAGCAAGCTTGACGAAGGAAGTTCCTGTTATGTCTCGCAGTACATTTGAACAAATGGATGAAGCCTCTGCCCTTGGGAAACTCACAATGACAGCTCCGAGTAATGGTTATTACAGATGATATCACTGCAGTTACCACAGGACTGGTAATGTAGATTTGGGGCCAAAGTTTTCAAAGACTGTGGTTGGAAGCATCAGGCTTGCGTTTTCACTGAATATTTATACAGCACTGGTGTTGTGATATTGATAGTGTATTGTAACCTGACATTAATATAATATTAATCTAGAAACCATGCAAGTTTAAGTCATACGCTTAGCATGATGCAACTGCATGATATGCAAGTACACAAATAATACGTGAAGGAGGCCAGTGGGCAAACGTATGCCATAAATGTTCATGGGAGCAATTTGAACCATCGCCCAATGGAAAAATTATTGTGGTCAACTGCCTATCATATCCCTGTTTGATTTTATTCACCACAGGTTTCAATTAAGAATATAATTAGATGAAATGTATGATAATCAAATAGCCAATTTAAATCTGTCAGCGTACCAGAGGAAGAATCAGGTGAACATTCTTTAGTTTCGAGAAACAGCATAGAAAAAAACCCTTTGACCCAATGAGAGTCCACACCAACCAATGATCACCCATACACAAGTTCCATGTTATCTCAATTTTGCATCCTACACATTAGGGACAATTTACAGAAGTCATTTAACCTACAAAATTCATGGTTTTTCAGTGACTGCTCGTCTTTGGAATGTGGGTGGAAACTGGAGCACTCGGAGAAAACCCACATGGTCACAGAAATAACGTGGAAACTCTGTAGAGACAGTACCCTTAGGATCTAACCCTGGTCTCTGGCGCTGTAATGCCCCTGTCCTACTTAGGAAACCTGAACGGAAACCTCTGGAGACTTTGCACCCCATCCAAGGTTTCCATGTGGTTCCCGGAGGTCTCCAGATGTTTCCATTCATTGCGCCTTACAGTAGCAACTCTACCAGTGGTAAAATACTTCTGAAATGTTCATTTTATTTCATAAAATTACATTAATTTGGCTTTTAGTAAAGGAGTATCACTTTACTTTTCCATTAAAATACCAACCTCAAAATAATCTCTATTTGGAATATTTACAACATCTATCAAAAAATAATTACAATAGTTTACAAATCTATAAAACTATGAATTATCCTGAGTTTTTAGAGATATAGTGCAGAAACAGGCCGAGTTCATGCCGAGCAGCGATCCCCATACACTAATCAACACTATCCTACGCACTTGGGACAATTTACAATTTTACCAGAGGTAAACAAATTAATTTACAAACCTGTAAGTCTTTGGAGTGTGGGAGGAAACCAGAGCACCCAGAGAAAACCCATGTGGTCATGGGTTGAATGTACAAACTCTGCACAGCCAACACTCTTAGTCAGATCACACCCATATTTCTGGCGCTCTAAGTCAGCAACTCGGTGCCGCCCCTTACATCTGCTGCCCTAGATAGTCGTGGACCTGTTTGGTGTGGTTCTGAGCTGAGATAGAGCCTCAAGTGATATATTTGGCTGAAACGGGCAAAGTAGGACACAAAATCCCTCTGTGAAAAAATTCAGCAGCTGCACCCAGAAATGCATCTTTTGAATATCGTACTATTTGCTTGCAAGATATATATTTTGTATTTTGTTAACATTTTGTTAACCTTTTGCACTTCCATTTCTTGAGTTAACTGTCCAAGGAATATTTACAAAGATTCCAGGTGCTCTGTGCAACGTCAGGATGGCTTTAAACAATGACATCTCCCCATTGAGCCTTTATGGTGGGAGGACCAAGCTTCAGTGCCACGCTGTGCATGTAGACCTGGACCCATTCTGACACATCCTTCAATTGAAACATCAGCAAGTTCAGATAAACTAGGGGTGTCTTTCACTAAGTAAATCTTCCAGCAGCATTTGATGCTTAGCTTAGTGCGCATTCCAGGAACAGCTACGCTACACATTTTTTCATGATGAATCGCAAAAAGAAGCATTACACTTCTTTCCAAACCTTCTTGGCAGTTACACAGTCCAGAAGGAGAGGGATGACAACCTCATCTCCAATGCAGCTGCCTCAAGGGCAGTGTGTGGTCATGCTGAGACTCTAGCGACGCATGAAGGATCTGATGAGGACAGACCTTTTCACCATCAGCCAAGCAAGGTTTCATCCTTATGCCGATGAGGCATTTTGCCACTTGAGTTTGACTGTCTTCTCATAGAAGCATCGCACCAGGACATGCCTACTTGATGTGGTTCTTCTCCCTCAAATTTACTACAAATAGTAGAAGATACAGCATGGAATGTTCTAAGGCAACATGGCCAGATTGTTCCTTCAAAGTACTGGGGAACGGTAAAACCACAGAGTACGGCAACTGTGGCCTCTTGGTGCAGCCAAACATGTTTAGCTATTGGATGCAGGTACATTATTCCCACCCTTCACTGGCGATCTACACATTCCATCTTAATGGAAATGATCCATTTCTGATCTCCTTAAAAATTGAGGATTTCTCAAATGACTACTGCAGTGCTGGAGCAGAGGGGTTGTGAGTTATACTTGTGTCATGCACAATGAGGGGAGACCCTTGCATCTGAGCACTAGGTTCTTTCCCATAACTGAGAGAAAGCACCCTTCCCACAATTATACTTTCTGGCTCACAGTGGCTACAGACCCCCACCCAGTTTTTGATGCATACCAACCACTTCTGAATCACCAACCTATTTCTTCCCACTTCCTTCCTGATTGACTTGGCAAAAGACAATACAACACACAAACAAAACAGAGGGCAGTGGGCGGTCGTGCCTGACTACAGATTTGACTGGATTCAATTTCCCACCCATTAATTAGCATTGTGTTACAGATGTCTGCATAATGCAGTTGTATTCAATTGTAGATTCCTTCCCCAATGTCCCATTTTGGAGAGGACTTTCATCATGTGTGATAATCTGTCAAAGACCTTCAACTGGTCCAAGCTCCCACTGATGCAGTTCCCACCTTCCTGTCCCATATTTGTATGCATGGACAGTGATTCAAAACAGAATTCTAATGCAAACCTTTTATAATGCATACATTTCTAAGGTTGAGAAAAGTAAAATATTATTGGTATATATATTTGATTGCATTGCAGGTATGGTATATATGTGCTGATTCATTTACAATAATGATGTGGTCTGAAATTAGAGCAGAAATCTTATCTTACCCATTTTCATATCATACCCATTTAATCAAAATTGCTATCTATTTTATGTTTCCAATTGGTCAGATTTTGCCAAAGCAAGACTGTGGTAGCTTTATTGCATTCAAAAGAAAAAAAACTAAAATTCACTCCTGAATCTTTTCAAACTATTACCAACTTAGAGTTAAATGGCTGAAAGAGGCAGCTGGTCACACCATCTGTTTAAAGATTTCAAGGGCCAAAAGAGACAGGTTACACCTTTAGCCAAGCCAACTCTTTCTTTACCCCCTTCTACTGATAGCCTGCAGTGGGCTAATCTAAATTTCACGCTCTGATTTATTCAGACACTCCTACTGCTCCTGCCATGGACTCAGCTGCCATAGGCTTGTTTCTCTCAATTTCCATTACTCTTTTCACCTCTGCCAAGATAGTCTTCCTTCTCAGTCAATTAAAAAAAGGGAAAATATAAACATTTGTAATATGGGTTTAGGTTAAGTAATGGATTCACTACGTAGTGCATTCAGAGAAGTGCCTGAGATCATCCATCACATCTGAATGATATGATAAAATCATGCCCGTTTACTAAAACTGCGAGTTCTCAAGCTTTATTCCATTGATTACTATGTGTTGATGCAAATTAAGATGTGTGAAAAGAGGATTAGGATGCAACAAATTGCAGGTGTTAGGAAGCTGAAACAAAAGACACTACATTTTAATGCTTTTTAGGTCATTAAGATTTCTTTGATGTTTTTATTCTACTCTCTTCATCTTTTATTCTTTCTTTTTAACCCTTAATCTTTTTATGAACACTCTTTTAAAGAACATATTTTTGCATATATCTTTAAACCACTGTAATTTAACACATTTGACATTTCTTTTACTTTCAACCTTTATCAAGCACTTTATTAGTTTAGAAAGGAATAGCACTTGTGACAGATCACAATAAAAGCAGTGTTAATATTTTATTTTTACCAAAGAAAAGTGCAATGAACAGATTGTTTCATCCTAAACAGACCAGAATAGCATTTTTGCCTGAGCAAAACAGATCATGCTGTTAAAATAGTACATGAGGACCACATCAGTCAGAAACTAAATTTGCAACAAAGTGTAAGAAACATAAAACAGCAGAGTGATAGACCCCCATTTGTTGCTTTCCTTTGTTCATATGGTTACCAGGCCACACAGGCAGGAAGTCATTTTCTGACAAGCTTGGCCCCAGGTGTTCCCAATAACCGCCTCACTTAAGCACTGATGATCAGCTTATCAGGAGCTACTGAGGCACATCAGCACAGTTTGCAATCAGTTATTCCTCTGATACATTGATTCACACATATATAGGTAATAAAGAACCTTGAATGCTGAGCTCTCACTAATTGTTTTGAAAACTTATAAGAAATAAACAAATGAAAAATACTTAGCTCAGAAATCTTTAAGTTGTAACTAGAGTTTACAACTGAAGTTTCAATTTTAATTGCCTCAACTTTTCTATAATTTTTTCAGTCATTGCAAAAGCATGCTAAAGGCACCAAGAAAAGAGAAAAATATGTTTGAAATATTAAAAATATAGATTTCAGCTGAAGGTATACACAACATTCTGAAGTAACTCAGCTGTTCAGGCAGCATCTCTGGAGAAAAGGAATAGGTGACCTGAAACAATACCTATTCCTTTTGTCGAGAAATGCTGTCTGACCCGTTGAATTATTCCAGCATTTTGTGTCTATCTTCAGTGTAAACTTGCATCTGCAGTTCCTTCAAATAAATTATATTTCAGCTGGCCAGTTTTTGGTTTGTTATACATCATTGTAGCTTTTTCATGCATTCATGCAATATGATGGAAATTTAGCCTTGATCTCAAGCATTCTGTGCAGTACTGCGTAACAAGAGGGAAGGATGAGTGGCTATAACCAAAGTGCCTGCTTAGCCCAAGCACACAAAGATGAATTTCACCTCTTGCTTTTATTTTCATCTCTGTTATCATTTGACAATATAAGTGAACTGAAGTGCTTCAAGAAATAAACTTATTTTCAGTGCACAGAGAGTAAATGTGATATTCTACAGTGAATCAAAACAAATTAGCAAAGAAAAGACATTGAGAAAACAAGTGGTTTGTCTGGAAAACATAGTAATTCCTTGGGCTCCTGAAAATGAATTATTTGTAACACAAGGAGCAATACTAAATCTTAACGTTAATTTGGTAATCATAGGTAAATGAAGAGTGTATAGACAAACATGGCTTTACATATCGTGAATAATATAAAAGTCTACACATAAAACCCGTAGGTTTATGACGATGTAATACTGATGTCGTTAGATACGTTTTAGATATATTCCTCATTAGTTCATGTCAATCAGGTGTCCATATGTTTATCATGAATCAATAAAACCTCCCTATAAAGTATTTTTACACAAAACAGATAAAACGTCACACGGTGCTGCACATGGTCATAAGAAAAATTGGTGCCAGTGAAAAGAAACACTAACCAGGATAACCAAGAGCTGGATCAGAGAGGATGCTTCAAAGGAGGGAAGAAAGAGAAAGAAAGCTGGGAGAGCAAAGAGATTTAAAGAGAGGATTCCACAGAGATATCTTTGCAGCAATTGTTAATGTACTGGGGGAGAATGTAGGATAAAACAAGGAAAAGGGAAATTGGAGAGGATTATGGATTTAAAATGTTGCAGACATGGAAAGGGTGGGTGTATTTAAACATAGTGATAAGGTTATTAGGTTTGAGCTGTTAACAGCAACATTAAATCAGTGCGCACAGGAGTGATCAATTAGATTAAATTGATACATAATAAGATTAAGAATCATCAGCTTTTATATCTGGATTTTAAAGTGAATGCCAACTGGGAAACAACCAGTGAATTGGAGCATTCAAAACCTATAGCAGCAAACGCATGCACAGACATATCAGTGGGGGGATTGACAGAGCACAAGTTATCTTCGAAAGGTGGTTGCCGTATGTGATAGAGGGGAATAGGATTAGAAACTATATTATAAACAACCTGGTTCAAAATGGTAGGAGGGCAGTTCCAATGGAAATAGGTTTGGTATCCAAAGATTTATTGTACTGTTTAAGGAAATTTAACAGCACTAAGCTACTGAAGTGGTTGAAAGCGATGAAGGAAGATAAGTAGAGTAGGATTTTATCAGTATATTTGTGGAGGATTTAAACATTGGATGTCAGAAGAGTTAAAAATTGAGTTGAGGGGAGAAACCCCACAGAAACTCAAAACTGAAGATAGATCTTGTAAGAGGATAGTGTGCAGAACTGCAGATTCTGGTTTAAATCGAAGGTAGACACAAAATGCTAGGGGACAGGCAGCATCTCTGGAAAGAAGGAATGGGTGACGTTTCGGGTTGTGACCCCCTCTACCGTAGTGGGCGGAACAGAGATAGAATGTAGTCGGAAAGAGTAAGACGTGTGGGAGAACTGGGAAGGGGGAGGAGATAGAGAAAGAGGGATAGCAAGGGCTATATGAAGTGTTCAATGTTCATACCATTGAAGTGTAAGCTACCCATCGAAATATGAGGTGTTGTTCCTCCAATTTGGGCTGCACCTCACTCTGACACTAGAGGAGGTCCAGGCCAGAAAGGTCAGATTGGGAATGGGAGGGGGAGTTAAAGTGCTGAGCAACCAAGCGATCACGTAGGTCAAGACGGACTGAGCAGAGGTTTTCTGTGAATAAAATGGTTGTCTTTATCAATAGCTACAAAGATAAAGGCTGAGGAGAAAAGGTGCATAAGGAAAAAAAATCATTAAAATTAATTATTTTCTTCCATTATTTTTGGGCACCAGTGGGGGGTGCGGGGAGACTGGATCGGCGGAGAGACATTCTTGGCAGCTGCACGCACACAGACCCCCTCATCCGCAGCCAGGATCAAACCCGGGTCACCTGCGCCGCAAGAGCTGCTGAACTGCCACTGGACCGTCCTCATCTCCTCCCATTCCCGCCCCACTTGAGTGTCCCACCCCGCCCGGGGGGGGGGGGGGTGACCGGAAACGTCAGGACCAATGGGACACCAGCCCCCAGGCCTCCAGCCAGTGCGAAGCAGCGCCAACCCCAGCTCAACTCCGCCTCTCCCGCCGGGCCAACTAACAGCCCGGACCGACGACACCAGTGGCCACAGGCCTACAGCCAGCGCGGAGAAGAAGCGCCAACTCCAGACCAATCCTGCTCCAACTCCAGAGGAACCCGCTCCCCAATGGGCCGTTACGGCGACAAGTACCAGTTCGCCCACGGCCTGGTTGAGCTGCGCCCTCTCAGCCGCCACCCCAAGTACAAGATAGAGCCGTGCCACACCTTGCACACCACCACCTTCTGCCCCTATGGTACCCGCTACCACTTTATCCACAACCCCAAGGAGGAGCGAGGGCCCCGACCTCACCTGTGCCAGAGCGCCAGCCTGGACTCAGACTGTGCCGTGCTGTGGGCAGCCTTCAGTCCCGACCTGGAGTTGGAGCTGGCCTGGACTCTGGGGTTGGGGAAGGGAGGGGGAGGAGCTTGCTGCTGCCGCCAGCACCACCATCACCAACAGCACCAGCAGGCGCCCGGCCTGCCCATGGCCGGCAGGAGCCCGTCCGCAGACTCTCTCTTCGACCAGGATGACTCCAGCAGCAGTGGCTTCGAGTCGCCCATCTTCGAGCAGGGCCGGCGGCTGCCCATCTTCAGCAGGATCTCGGGGGTGTCGGACTGAGGGGAGGGGGGTGGAGGTGGAGGGCTGCCGGCCAACCCAGCAGGACAGCCAGAGCTGAGCTGGAGCCAGCGGCTGCAGTGCCGGCTGCAAGTCCGGGGCCTCCCCGCCAGCCCAGGGCCACCCCGGACACCTCCGGACAGGGATGGGACATCAGGGAGGGAACGGGGATGGGGACAGCCCAGCAGCAACTTATCAGCAGCTGGAGAGCCAGGCCCGACCCCGACCACGGACGAAACGCAAGCTTGCACACAACGCAGCACCACAGAGACTGTATATAGCAATTGACCTATGACCTGGGCATGTGCAGTCGGAATACCAAACTCGCTTATTCAGGTTGTTCTGTCCAACTTGAATCTTTCCTCACACAAGATTTAGTTATCAATAGCATTCCCATTCTCTGTTTGATAAATTTAGATATACCTGGTTTCTATGCAACTGACAAGGAAATATAAATTAGGAACAAAAATTAATAGATTTATTTATTGCTTTATCACATCACAAAAAAACATCTTTGCATACATTGTTTTACTTTAGAGTGCAACAATTATTTTGTAGGCAGCATAAACTTTAGTGTAGGAAAGAACTGCAGATGCTGGTTTAAATCAAAGGTAGACACAAAATGCTGGACGGGCAGCATCTCTGGAGAGAAGGAATGGGTGACGTTTGGGGTTGAGACCCTTCTTCAGACTGATCTCTGGAGAGAAGGAATGGGTGACGTTTGGGGTTGAGACCCTTCTTCAGACTGATCTCTGGAGAGAAGGAATGAGTAACGTTTCGGGTTGAGACCCTTCTTCAAACTGTAGTAGCCGATTAGAAGTTGATTCAGAAAAGAACACAGACATATAAAAGGAAAGGAAAGATCAGAAGTAAAATCAAAAGCAAAAGGTTATCACAAAATAAGAAAGGCATAAGTGTGCAACAGTTACATAACAGGTAGAAGGCATAAAAAACACCGAATAAATATGACTGTGACGTGTAAATTTTATGATCACCTAAATAAACATCGAAAATTCGAACGATATAAAATAAACAAGACCAAGCATGCATTTTAAGGATTTGGAATTTGGAAAAAACAAGAAAGCTGTTTAAAAATATATATTATAAGTGTAGATGGTGTCAATGGTGGGAAGTCCAGTTTGTACGATGGACAGGGCAACATCTACAATTTAATGCGATCTTCGGCAGAGCTGTTCCCAAACCAAGCTGTAATACAACCTAATTGTATGCTTTCCGTGGTGAATAAGCTTTATTGTATTTCTCTTTCCCTAATAAGTTGATTAACATTGGCCAAGGCTAAGAACTTCCAACTGCATATCTTTCAGTTTAGAAATTACGATCTTCTATTTCACAAACTATAAACTTTTTCAAAGTTATCTACTTTTTATCTAACCACGGTTTGAGATATAAATGAACAAATTTGGGCAATACCATGTTCTATATTGAATGAAGAAACAATCTATTCATTAATAGGAACTCACCATACAATTTTGGGCTTAATAAGGTCAGTCACACCAGTTCACTGGAACAAAAATGTTGTCAAAACCAGCTTGAAACTGTACACAGATAATATCCAATGAACAGATTCGACTTGGTTGTTGGGACTGGCAATCCTTGCATATTGTAGAAATCCCTGTTTCTGCTGTTGGTTTCTGGCAGTGATGTACTTACAGTGCCCTCCATAATGTTTGGGACAAAGACCCATCATTTATTTATTTGCCTCTCCACAATTTGAGATTTGTAATGTAAAAAAATTACCTGTGTTTAAAGTGCACATTGTCAAATTTTAATAAAGGCCATTTTTATACATTTGGTTTCACCGTGTAGAAATTACAGCTGTGTTTATACATAGTCCCCCCATTTCAGGGCACCATAATGTTTAACAAGACCGAGACAAGAAATACTTTTTTCACACAGAGAGTGGTGAGTCTCTGGAACTCTCTGCCACAGAGGGTAGTTGAGTCCAGTTCATTGGCTATATTTAAGAGGGAGTTAGATGTGGCCCTTGTGGCTAAAGGGATCAGGGGGTATGGAGAGAAGGCAGGTACAGGATACTGAGTTGGATGATCAGCCATGATCATATTGAATGGCGGTGCAGGCTCGAAGGGCCGAATGGCCTACTCCTGCACCTAATTTCTATGTTTCTATGTTTGGGACACATGGATTCACAGGTTTTGTAATTGCTCAGGTGTGTTTAATTGCCTCCTTAATGCAGGTGGAAGAGAGCTCACAGCACCAAGTCATTCTCCCAGTCTTTCCATCACCGTTGGAAACTTTTATTGCTGTTTATCAACATGACGACCAACGTTGTGCCAATGAAAGTCAAATAAGCCTTGTGAGACTGAGTAACATGAATAAAACTGTTAGAGACATCAGTCAAACCTTTGGTTTACCAAAAGCAACTGTTTGACACATCATTAAGAAGCAAGAGAGCACAGGTGATATTACTAATTGCAAAGGAACTGGCAGGCCAAGGAAGACCTCCACAGCTGATGACATTATTAAAAAGAAAAATCTCCAAACACCTGTCCGACAGAGAAGAAACACTCTTCAGGAGTCAGGTGTGAATTTGTCAATGACCACTGTCCGCAGAAGACTTCATGAACAGAAATACAGAGGCGATACTGCAAGATGCAAACCACTGGTTAGCCGCAAAAATTGTATGGCCTGGTTACAGTTTACCAAGAAGTACTTAAAAGAACAACCACAGTTCTAAGGTCTTGTGGACAGGTGAGACGAAGATTAACTTATATCAGAGTGATGGCAAGAGCAATGTGCGGAGGAGAGAAGGAACTGCCCAAGATCCAAAGCATGCCACCTCATCTGTGAAACACGGTGGTGGGAGTGTTATGGCCTGGGCATATATGGCTGCTGAAGGTACTGGCTCACTTATCTTTATTGAAGATACTACTGCTGATGGTAGTAGCATAATTAATTCCGAAGTGAATAGATCATCCTATCTGCTCAAGTTCAAACAAATGCCTCAAAAGTCATTGGCCGGTGGTTTGTTCTACAGCAAGACAATGATCCCAAACATACTGCTAATGCCACAAAGTAGTTTTTCAAAGCTAAAAAATGGTTAATTCTTGAGTGGCCAAGTCAATCACCTTATCCAAACCCAATTGAGCATGCCCTTTATATGCTGAAGAGAAAATCGAAGGGGACCCCCAAAACAAGCATAAGCTAAAGATGGCTGCAATACAGGCCTGGCAGAGCATCACCAGAGAAAACACCCAGCAACTGGTGATGTCCATGAATCACAAAATTCAAGCAGTCATTGCATGCAAAGGATATGCAACAAAATACTAAACATGACTACTTTCATTTACTTGACATTGCTGTGTCCTAAACATTATGGTGCCCTGAAATGGGGGGACTATGTATAAACAATGCTGTCATTTATACATGGTGAAACCAAAATGTATAAAAATGGCCTTAATTAAAATCTGACAATGTGTACTTTTAACCACATGTGATTTTTTTCTATGACAAATCTCAAATCGTGGAGTAAAAGGCAAATAATTAAATGATGGGTCTTTGTCCCAAACATTATAGAGGGCACTGTACGTGGGCTTCTGCAAACCAAATGTAAAACTGCTGGGATTTGTTAAGAACAGCCAAATCGACATGTGGTAGACTTCCTGGCAAAATAGAGAATCCTGCAGTTTCACATTTGGTTTACAGGCAAGTATGTGGGTTCTGTACTTCCAGATTCTGATGACAGTAAAGAATGCCAGAAGGCTCTTCCATATATTTAGCACCTTCCATACCTGTAATGTCTCTTGGAAGACGTCTTTTCCCAGGCAATTAGTTATTTTTAGAGTAATTTCTTTTGTTTTGAGGGCAAGTGCAGCAGTTGAGTTTTGCACTATGTTTCATGATCAGAAGGAAGATTAATGGCTCGTTAATGATTTGTTCGTGTTGGTTCAGAATAACAGTGTCCATGGATTTAGGAAAACATATTGTTCTTCCTTGGAAAAATTCCCATGCAATTTTTTACCATCCATGTAACCAGGCCAACAGGTTTTTGGCATGATGTGTTACCTGAATGACAAGAATTTGTTTGGGTTCTGCATGATGCAATTTTTATATCTAATCTGATCTTGAAGTGATTAATGCTGACAAGACACAAAGCAAACATGCTCTATTCCCAAGCCATGAAACATCTCACCTTGATAAACTCAAATAAGCCAATAAAGCAAGCAGGCCTAAAGATTAGCTGAACATTTTTTATTTATGGAGTTTCAGAATTGTACAGAGTATGAATAAATAATGTATCAATAAAGGGGAGTGTAGAAATGTGCAAATTGAAGAAGAAATGTATGTTCTGAAGAAGGAATTATATTAGTTGAATTAATTCCACTTATACATTGGCTGTAGTGGTCATATATCATGACCAGGAGGCATTAAAGGACACCTGGACAGCCCATTTGTTACTCTGCAAGCTAATACCGCAAACACAAGAGATCGCCATGCTCTTCCCTCAACCCATACTGTGCTACTTGGGGACATTTATTTTAGTGACAGGTGTGCATGGTTGGATTTATTCATTCTAAATTCAATTTGAGGTTCAGTTTTCATTGACTTTACGAATAATGACTAGTTACCTCAAATACCTAATTTCTAGGCACAAATACAACTTTTTTCCATCATGCAATTAACAGATCTCCAAATGTCAACACGTTTAACAAATTGAGAAATGTGGAAGCAATTTTGAATGGAACTACAAATAGTTTCAAAGTTATTCACATTATTGATTATCTATTGGTCTATATTTTTTTCTGAGTTTTTATATATTTTATGAACAAGATTATTTTTTTTCATAGAACAGTTTTAATGCAAAACATGGCACAAACATAAATCCCTCAGTGCTCAAATTGTTAATAAATTAATGATGGAATTGACTGAAAGCTTGCAGATCAATACAGGGTATATTTTCATACTTATAAGTAGAATTAAAACCCCCTGGAAATGGACTTGAATGAAACAGCAAGAGGCATGTAAATTGATTTTTAAAGAAATCATTGACAGTGCCGTCCACAGAAACACTTTTAGGTTTACAGGCTTTTTAGCCTTACACCAAAACCAACAATGATTAGTGAACCATTCTCTGTGATTATTTGAATCTTATTTCACCTATTAAAAAAAATCCTTTCTGACTGTAATTGCTTATTCTGAAAATAATGTATAAAACTTGCATTGGAAGAATTAGTTTGTGCGATTTTAATGAGAGTTATGAGATCAATAGATTACCTATAGTGTCTTCTTTTAGATATGACCTCTTGGAATAGGAAGAGAAGAGTTTAATGAATCGTCTTCCTCGGGGACGGGTTCAACAGCTGATAGTGATTTGTAATACTCATCCTCAATGTCCAGCACTTTGATTTGGCTGTGGTAAGAAGGGAAAAAGATACAGTCACAAGTGACTTATCAGCACACATAATGTAGCTTTTCACGCGCAGAAGTAGCGTTGAAAATATCAGTCACAAAATACAGATTTATTTTCTATATAATTTAAGCAAATTTATAAAAAAAAACAAAAAATCAGGAATCTATTGAAGAATAGTATTTTCTATTTACAGTTGGAAAGAACTAAAAGAGTATCTGTTTACCCAAATTTTCTTGGCTTTCTTTTGCTCCCTTGGTATTCTAGAATTCCCTGTGGAGAGGGCAAAGAACACACAGTCAACAGCAAAGCAGCAAGTCGTTAATTTTTAATTCAAAGTGATTTTGTGTTGAATGCAAGCAGATGCTGATAATATCAGAAGTCACAGCATAATTTTTTTGATCAAAGAGCTCAAGTGAGCCTGATGAAGCATGCATCTTGCTTGGCTTTGATAAACCACATCAATTATTCACCGTGACGGCAGACATCCTGACATGAAAGCAACAGATAAAGAGCATAAGCACATGTTCACGAAGACAGACAGAAGAGGAGCATGGGGGTGGGGCTGGAGAGGTTGGGGCAGGTATTTATAATGGTATTATCATCTGGACCCAAAGTCAGCAAAAGAGCTTTATTGCTACTTTGAACTCACATTTAACTGGTTATAATATAGGCTGTCCTCAGGGCTGTTCAGCATTTTGGGCTGCTGCATTCGCCGACGTGGTGTTCTTAACTGTCTTTGTTCTGTCTCTTGCCCTGATCCTAAACATTAAATCACAATGTTGTTAACCTAACAATAATCCAAAGCCTCATCCATTTGTTTTACTGCTATTTCATAAATTTTCCCGACCTCTGCTGCTCATTATTCACTTAAAATCTCACCATTAACTGTGAATTGCTAAACAAGAAAAGCATCACGGTTCCCAAGGAAAAAAAACATTTTGAGGAAAAATACTAAACACCTTCTGTAGCAAAATGCTAATTGCAACTGAATGCAGATTTTTAACTCCTTGCTTATCTTTACAATTTTTGGTTCATTCCATTTTCTTTGGTTCAAATCCATACATTTTTTAACCAGCTGCATCCAATTCTTTACAATCAGATACTTTGTTTGAAAAGTACAAATGCAGTAGCATGACAATGTGATCTGCAAGTTTCTTTCCCTCCATTTCGAAAATAGCACATATGACCCTCTTATATCTTGACTAATCATGCATTCACTTTACTATGCAGTAACATAAGTAGTAATGTAATGTGGAGAATGTTGATTCTGAAAGATACAAGACAATTTTATTTCCAAAAATACACTTTATTTAGAATATATATACAAAATATATACAAAACAAGAATGATACAAAAACTCTTCTGACATTCTCAGCGTCTGTACATTCATTAGTGTCATCTTCTGTATTGTTCGCAACTATCCTAGGTAGATGGGACTAGGTGAGAGTAAGTGTTCGCACGGACTAGAAGGGCCGAGATGGCCTGTTTCTGTGCTGTAATTGTTATATGGTTATATCCTTAAACCAAGCACCCTTACCACTGATGTGGCCCCCTGGGGTGACATTTCTTCCCTTGTTTGAAAGGTGTCTCCACCAGATTCTGCCCCTCAATGTCCCACAGACAGTGGTCCTCCCCACAGAGCCTTGGCTACCAAACAGGCAGCTTCCTGGATTAGATTACCATTGAAAGTGAAAAGAGAGATCTTTTATATCCCTATTGCCATATCTATCCAATATATATCCCCCAACCCCAATATCACTGAAATGGATCTCATGAACTTGCTGCTTGTGGAGCCCTGACATCTTCCAACCAGCTTTTGCTATTTTCCGTTGTGAGAGCGACTGGACTTCAAAAATAATCCATGATCCCGCTGATGGTAAAGAATCATTAGAAATTCATGCATTGAATTACTTGAAAAGTATTGAAATACTTTTATTTTTAGGAGCCTCAGAACATAGCATGCCGAAGGGGAAATGAACTACTTGAAGCAATTTTAAAAAAAAACAATACGATGGGCGTGAGGATACATGTCAGCAAGTGGCTGAGTGAAAGCATATTAAGCTAAAAGTCAAAAACTCGTTGCCCCACACAATGATTTTAAGTTCTAAAATTTACAGGACTTATGCTTTGTTAAAATGCTTCACCTGTCAGCTTGGCCTGATTGTGCGCATGGATATGCAGGGAATGTTCATAAGACCAGAGGACATAGGAGCAGAATTAGGCCATTTGGCCTATCGAGTCTTTTCTGCCATTCAGCCATGGCTCATCTACCTTTCCCTCTCAACCCCATTCTCCTGCCTTCTCCTTTTCACCTTGACACCCTTAATAATCAAGAAATCTTTGATTTTAAAATACCCAATGACTTGGCTTCCACAGCTGTCTGGATGGGGGATGTGCATCATGTGCAGACAGATGAGATTAGTTTATCTTGACATCATGTTCAGCACAGATATTGTGAGCTAATGTGCCTGTTCCTGCACTGTACTATACTATTTTCTAAAACAGATGATGAAGGTGTTTTCTATGCATTTATTGAATGGAAGTCCCAATTGGCTATTTGTGATTCAATTTAAGTTAAAGGATACCTGTTATAATGTTGTATAAACATTTTTAAAAATTTGATTGTCCAATAAATGGGTTGTGTAACTTATCTGCTTCCGTAAATAGCATGATAGATACAGTGCCCTCCATAATGTTTGGGACAAAGACCCATCATTCATTTATTTGCCTTTGGACTTTGAAATTTGTAATAGAACAAATCACGTGGTTAAAGTGCACATTGTCAGATTTTAATTAAGGGCATTTTTATACATTTTGGTTTCGCCATGTAGAAATTACAACAGTGTTTATACATAGTCCCTCCATTTCAAGGCACCATAATGTTTGGGACACAGCAATGTCATGTAAATAAAAGTAGTCATGTTTAGTATTTTGTTGCATATCCTTTGCATGCAATGACTGCTTGAAGTCATGGACATCACCAGTTGCTGGGTGCCTTCTCTGGTGATGCTCTGCCAGGCCTGTATTGCAGACATCTTTAACTTATGCTTGTTTTGGGGGCTAGTCCCTTCAGTTTTCTATTCAGCATATAAAAGGCATGCTCGATTGGATTGGGTGATTGACTTGGCCACTCAATTGATCATTATTGAGCTTTGAAAAACTCCTTTGTTGCTTTAGCAGTATGTTTGGAATCATTGCCTTGATGTAGAATGAACCGCCGGCCAATGACTTTTGAGGCATTTGTTTGAACTTGAGCAGATAGGATGTGTCTATGCACTTCAGAATTCATTATGCTGCTACCATCAGCAGTTGTATCCTAAATGAAGATAAGTGAGCCAGTACCTTCAGCAGCCATACATGCCCAGGTCATAACACCCCCACCACCATGTTTCGCAGATGAGGTGGTATGCTTTGGATCTTGGTCAGTTCCTTTTCTCCTCCATATTTTTGCTCTTACCATCACTCTGATATGTTAATCTTCGTCTCATCTGTCCACAAGACCTTTTTCCAGAACTGTAGTTGCTCTTTTATGTATTTCTTGGCAAACTGTTACCTGGCCATCCTATTTTTGCGGCTAACTAGTGGTTTACATCTTGCAGTGTAGCCTCTGTATTTCTGTTCATTAAGTCTTCTGCGGAAAGTGGTCATCGACAAATGCACACCCGACTCCTAAAGAGTGTTTCTGATCTGTCGGACAGGTGTTTGGGAATTTTTCTTTATTATAGAGAGAATTCTTCTGTCATCAGCTGTGGAGGTCTTCCTTGGCCTGCCAGTCCCTTTGCAATTAGTAAGTTCACCAGTGCTCTCTTTCTTCTTAATTATGTTTCAAACAGTTGATTTTGGTAAGCCTCAGGTTTGGCTGATGTCTCTAACAATTTTATTCGTATTTCTCAGTCACATAATGGCTTCTTTGACTTTCATTGGCACAACTTTATTCATCATGTTGATAAACAGCAATAACATTTTCCAAATGTGATGGAAAGACTGGGGGAAAGACTAGGCGCTGAGAGCTCCCTTATACCTGCATGAAGGAGGCAATTAAACACACCTGAACTATTACAAACACCTGTGAAGCCATGTATCCCAAACAGTACGGTGCTCTGAAATGCGGACACTATGTATAAACACAGCTGTAATTTCTACATGGTGAAACCAAAATGTATAAAAAATACCCTTTTATAAAATCTGACAATATGCACTTTAACCACATGTGATTTTGTCTATTACAAATCTCAAACTGTGGAGTACAGAGGCAAATAAATAAATGATGGGTGTTTGTCCCAAACATTATGGAGGGCACTGTAGCTCAGCTTTGATTTGGCGTCAAATCGTTGATCTGTACAAAACAACCGTCCAGCAGTGTAACATGGTTCAGATCATTCAGTAACTCACAAGATTGATGATGATGAGTGGACACAGAAGTCCTCTCCTACTTTTTGGGCAGCACATAAGATGCTGTTCCTCCAATTTGCGTTTAGCCTCACTCTGACAATGACATTCCTACACAGACCTTTCTGTCCGAGCTCTCCTCCATTGTCAGTGAGGCTAAATGTAAATTGGAGGAACAGCAACTCATATTTAGCTTGGGCAGCTTACAGCCCAGTGGTAGGAGTGATGATTTCTCTCACTTCAGGTAGCCCTAGCATTCCCTCTCTCTCTATCCCTCCCCCACCCAAGGGGGGTGGGGGAAGAGGGGGGGCGGAGGAGGATGGGGTGTGTGGGGAGGGGGGGCTCACACTCTGCTCACCCCACACCTTTAGCTTTCAGCCTCACACAGCAGATCTCGGTCCCACTCCAGCTTCACTCAGAGGCTTCCGGTTCAACTCAGCAGCTTCCGGCTGGTCACTGCAGAAGCAGACCGCAGGCTGCTCACTCTCTGCATGCTCCACGCAGGCTGCACGCTCCCAATGGACTGCACGCTCTGCGCGGGCTGCTCAACACACTCTGCCCCTTCAGCTTTTTTTTCTCCTCGCCACGTTATTGACAGCGGGTTCTGGAAGGGGCTTTTTTAACGATTTTTAAACCTTCATGACTTTTGTACTATTTCACTGAACTTATTTGACTTGCAACAGAGGAGAATGGTGAGTAAGGTGGTGAAAAATCATAGTGCTATGGGGGATCGTTTTTGCACAAATTTAATTACAACGCAGACTCGAAGTGGTCAAGATGAGAGTTTTAGTAATAGTATACTAGACTAAGTGGGACCCGTTCGGTCCCAGTCACATGGAAGGTTTTGTGCCCCAACGCAACTCATTCCCCAACACAATATTCCACCACTCACCCATTCCCCCAACGCAATATTCCACCACTCACCCATAGCCCCCATGGGAGGTCTGGTCCCCCAAAGCAACCCGTTCCCCAAAGCAATATTCCACCACTCACCCGTTCCCCCAATACAATATTCCACCACTCACCCACAGCCCCAAACTGCGCAGGTGCGGCTCATTTCCCTTCATCGCCCAGCATTCCCTCCCCCTCCTCTTCATCCCCCCTTTTCTTTCCCCTCTCTTCCTCCCCTCCCCAATCCTTCCCTCCTCTTCTTTTTCTTTCCTGTACCCTTGGTCACGCCCTCCCTCCCTCCCTCCCTCCATAACTCATCTCCCCCCCTTTTCCCCCTCCTATCCCTCTATCCCCATCTCCCACACTCCTCACCTCCCCTATCCCCTATCCCCCCACCATCCCTCGTGACCTCCCCCACTGCCCTCCTTGCCCTCTATTCCCCACCCTACCTCCCCCACTTCCCCCTCCGCTCCCTCTATCCCCCCTCCTCCCCCACTCTCCCTCCTCACCTCCCCCACTTTCCCCCCTCTCCCTCCCTACCCCTTCCTTTCCCTTAATCCCCCACTCTCGCTCCTCACCCATAATCTTAAGGTTGCAGCAGTCGGTCTCGCAATCGGTCAGGCTCTGAGCGATGCAGCTCCAGTCGTGCTCCAGCCGGTGGTGATGCACACTCCATTCGTTCAGCTTTATTCTCCCCGCCGGTGAGTGACAGAGGACCCCGCCAATCAGTGTGGTGATGTTGCGCCGGAAGGGGCGTCGTCATCCTGGCCTGGGCGTCGCTGCCCCGGGTGAATGACAGGAGAGGAGACCAATCTGTGTGGCTGTGATTGGCTGGATACGAGACCAATCTGCGCATGCTCGGTTTTTAAGATGTTTAAACCTTAATAACTTTTAAACTATACCATCGATCGGAACAAAACGTGTTGTCCATGAGCACAGGAGAATGGTGAGTAAGGTGGTGGTGAAAAATCGTAATGCTATTGTGCACCCTTTTTGCGGAAATAGAAAAACCACGGAAGAGTACAAGATCAGAGTTTTAGTTATGTATAGATAGATATATAGATATAGATAGATGTGTTAAATGGATGCTTTTAGTGTTCTTTAGCATGCTTTATGTGGGGGGGGGGGAGGTTGGGGGAACCTTTTTCTAATCTCTTACCTTGACGGAGATAAATAAATAGATGAATAAATAAATAAGGAAATAGATTGGACTTACTTGCCTTCCATCACAGTGAGGAATGTGGGGAATCTGCTATGGTGGATGTTTATGTTAACGTTTATGTATTTGAGTGCTTTGTTGCTTTTTTTTCTATGGCTGTATGGTAATTTGCATATCAATGTGCCTTATGGTACACGTGGCCCCATAGCAGAAGCGTCCACGTCGCAGGGCTGGAAAGCGGAAGTATCCCAAGCTAATTCAGCTACCACCATCATCTATTGCAACAAGTGATGGCTCCCAGTGATTGCCGCCAGAGGCTTACGTCCTTTTCAGGACGGACGATGACAGCGATGTCAACATTTGAAACATGGAAGATGTTTCAAGAATAATGGAAGATGAAAGTATAAGATGGTACATGTGACAATAAAAGACCTTTGAGATGCAATTTGTTTCCGTATCATATCTCCATCCGCACTGAAGCCTAACATCGAGGAGTTGACGGCCTTTGCTGGAGACTGACTTTTGAGAGCTCCACCGCGGGGAGCCTACGGGACTTTAACATTGCGGAGCCCACAATCCCTTTATCAGGGATCAACCTCGGAACTCCAGACGTGGGTGCTTGCAGACTTAACATCACGCAGCTCGTGGTGTCTGGTCAGAGACAGACTTCGGGAACTCCAAGCTGCAGGATCTTCGACCACCCCGACGCAGGGGCTTCGACCGCCGGCTACGGGAGCTTTGATCACCCCGACTGGTGGTTCGACTGCCCCGACGGCGGGAGAATAAAGAGGAAGAAGATTGGACTTTTCTGCCATCCATCACAGTGACGAATGTGGGGAATCCGCTGTGGTGGATATTTGTATTAACTTTTATGTAGTTGTGTGTCTTGTTGTTTTTTTTCCTTCATTTGGCTGTATGGTAATTCGCATATCACTGTACCTTAATTGGTACACGTGACAATAAAATACCTTTGAAACCTTTCATCTCTGGCTGGGAAGGATGGAAACTGGGCCAAGGGTGCCCAAAAAGCTTTTCAATAATTATGGAAACATCACACAGGACTCATCCCACCCTGCCAACCACCTTTTAACTCTGCTGCCCTCTGGGAGGCGATACGGATCTTTGAAGGCCCGCACTTGCAGACTAACCGTGTGCCATTAGAGAACTTAACTCAAACAGATAACACAACGAGCAACAATACACAATTTGGGGTGCATTATAAAACTTGTCTGCTAGAATGTGCAATATAATGTGCATTTTCTTTATTTTTTTATTATCTATTACTTATTTTATGCATTGATCTTGTAGTAAATGTAAATGTGAGAGTAAATGGTTGTTTGTGTTATTGTGTTTTGTTCTTTTTTAATCTTTTTATCCCGTGTCTTTTATTGTTTACCATTGAAGGGGATGCACATTAAATTTTGTTGTACAGTTGATGTGCAATGACAAATAAACGTATTTGATTTGATTGGAAAATTCTGGTGAAATTTGTTGAAAGTTGAAACAGCTGACGCGCAGCTTTGCAGTTGGCTGAATAAGTCCAAGTGAGCAAGGGGCCAGGCGAGTAGACAATAAGAGCATTCTATATCATCATAATATTCATTATTAAAAAGCTGCAGAGCCAAAGTAAAATGTTTTCAAAAAATCAAATGTTTTGAAAACTCAATTCATTTATCATGCTCTCTTAAAACACTGGGACTAATCTCCCTATTCACCAACTTTGAAGGAGTACTCTCATCAGAAGAATTATAATGGTTTAATAAAGTGGGCAGCACAATGGCACGACAGGTAGAGCTGCTGCTTCATAGCGCCACAGTAAAATCCAAATATATGAACAATTTCTGGCCATGTATGAATAATGTTGGGAGCACTGGTTTAATCCAAAGCATCCATGATGCTATCTATTCTGAACTTGAGTCTCAATAGGTTTCATCATCAGATTTCCAATAAACAGATTTTCCAGTGATAGGTGAGTAAGTACAACCGGGCTATGCTTCCTTATCTTGATTTCAATAAAATGTTTGAAAACGGAAGATGTCTATGGCTGAATCATTACATTTAAAAGTCAATTTAAATATTACTATCATTAAGTGGTTTCAACATTCAAATCACTAACTTATCTCTGGAGGAAATTATACTATTGCAGCTGAACAAATCACATTTAAACCCAGAAGGCAGCTGACCTCAAATGTGTTATGAACATCCTGATATAGTAGTGGCCAGATGTGCTGGGGCGACGGAGGAACTGAAGGAAATCCACATTAGGCAGGAAATGGTGTTGGATAGACTGATAGGACTGAAGGCTGATAAATCCCCAGGGCCTGATGGTCTGCATTCCAGGGTACTTATGGAAGTGGCTCTAGAAATCATGGATGCATTGGTGATAATTTTTCAATGTTCTATTGACTCAGGATCAGTTCCTATGAATTGGAGGGTAGCTAATGTTATCCCACTTTTTAAGAAAGGCGGGAGAGAGAAAACAGGGAATTATAGACCAGTTAGCCTGACATCAGTGGTGGGGAAGATGCTGGAGTCAATTATAAAAGATGAGATAGCCGAACATTTGGATAGCAGTAACAGGATCGGTCCGAGTCAGCATGGATTTACGAAGAGGAAATCATGCTTGACTAATCTTCTGAAATTTTTTGAAGATGTAGCTATGAAAATGGACAAGGGAGAGCCAGTGGATGTAGTGTACCTGGACTTTCAGAAAGCATTTGATAAGGTCCCACATAGGAGATTAATGGGAAAAATTAGGGCACATGGTATAGGAAGTAGATTAATGACATGGATAGAGAAGCGGTTGCCAGACAGGAAACAAAGAGTAGGGATTAACAGGTCCCTTTCAGAATGGCAGGCAGTGACTAGTGGGGTACCGCAAGGCTCGGTGCTGGGACCGCAGCTATTTACAACACACATCAATGATTTGGATGAAGGGATTCAAAGTAACATTAGCAAATTTGCAGATGACACAAAACTGGGTGGCAGTGTGAACTGTGAGGAGAATGCTATGAGAATGCAGGGTGACTTGGACAGGTTGGGGGAGTGGGCAGATGAAATTTAATGCGGATAAATGTGAGGTTATCCATTTTGGTAACAAAAACAGGAAGGCAGATTACTATCTAAATGGCGTCAAGTTGGGAAAAGGGGAAGTACAACGGGATCTGGGGGTCCTTGTACATCAGTCAATGAAAGTAAGCATGCAGGTACAGTAGGCAGTGAAGAAAGCGAATGGCATGTTGGTCTTTATAACACGAGGAATCGAATATAGGAGCAAAGAGGTCCTTCTGCAGTTGTACAGAGCCCTAGTGAGACCACACCTGGAGTATTGTGTGCAGTTTTGGTCCCCAAGTTTGAGGAAGGACATTCTTGCTATTGAGGGAGTGCAGCGTAGGTTTACAAGGTTAATTCCCAGGATGGCGGGACTGTCATATGCTGAGAGAATGGAGCAGCTGGGCTTGTACACTCTGAAGTTTGGAAGGATGAGAGGAGATCTCATTGAAACATATAAGATTGTTAAGGGCTTGGACATGCCTGAGACAGGAAACATGTTCCCGATGTTGGGGGAGTCCAGAACCAGGGGCTGCAGTTTAAGAATAAGGGGTAAGCCATTTAGAACGACGAAACACTTTTTCTCACAGAGAGTGTTGAGTCTGTGGAATTCTCTGCCTCAGAGGGTGGTGGAAGCAGTTTCTCTGGATGCTTTCAAGAGAGAGCTAGATAGATCTCTTAAAAATAGCGGAGTCAGGAGCTATGTGGAGAAGGCAGGAATGGGGTACTTATTGGGGATGATCAGCCTTGATCACATTGAATGGCGGTGCTGGTTCAAAGGGCCGAATGGCCCACTCCTGCACCTATTGTCTAGAATACTGGAAATTTTCCTGCTAGACTTCCCTCTCAATAAAGAAAAATGACATGAAGAATTAATTGAAGTCAAGAAGGAATAACTCAGCACCCACAGATGGGTAAATACCTATATATCTCGATAAAGAGCCAACGAGGGTCTGAGGAACCCTTCTGAAGAGGGGGCTCGACCCGAAATGTCACCCATTCCTTCTCTCCAGAGATGATGCCTGTCCCGGTGAGTTATTCCAGCAATTTGTATCTATCTTCAGTGCAAACCAGCATCTGCAGTTCCTTCCTAGACAATGTGCCAAACAAGTCAGACAAAGGACTACAAATTTGCCAGATCTTGGTATGCTATTGCAGAGGTGGTCAAACTCAGTTACTTTGCTAAGCACATCATCCAGAAAGTATTTTTCAGTTCTACAGCCTTTTTTAAAAAACATTAATTAATCTTTTTAATTACCTTTTATTTCACTTGCACATATGATATGGCTACAATTGATATTGATATTGTATCATATTTCTTGATATCAATTTATATTGATATCATTGATATTGATATATCGTTCATATCAATATGTTATTTCTGTCTATAAATCCCCTTAAGGTGATGGGCCACTTTTTTAAGCCATTGTAATTCTGCTGGTGATAGTCCTCTTACAATGTGGTTGAATAGGGAGATTAGACCCGGTGCAAATGAAGGAACAGAAATATATTTCCAAGTCCTGATGCTGTGTAATGCAGAGTTACTGGTGTAACCATGTGCTTTCTCAATGGAAAAGATCACAGGTTTAGGAGGGGCTGGTTGTGAAGCCGAAGCAAGTACAGGTCCACCACCAATGTTCCGGCACCATTGGTTCCAGAGCCTTGTCATATTAACTGTTTTGTTGGTCCAACAGAGGTCACGGCCTTGGGGGGGCGATCTTATAGAGGTGTATAAAATCATGAAGGAAATCGATAGGCTGAATGCAAAGAGCCTTTTACCCATGGTTGGGGAATCATGAACCAGAGGACATAGGTTAAGATGAGAGGGGAAGGATTTAATAAGAATCTGAGGGACAACTTTTTTACTCGGTGGTGGGTATATGGAATAAGCTGCCAGAGGAGGTAGTTGAGGAAAGTACAATAACAACATTTAAAAGGCACTTTGACAGGTGAATGGATAAGAAACATTTAGACGGATATCGGAAATGAGGGGAAATGGGACTAGTTTCGATGAAGCATTATCGTCGCATGCACAAATTGGGCTGAAGGGCCTGTTTTGGTGCTATTTGACTTTATGACACTATGACACTAAACCTTCAGATAATGATGAGTACGTCTACAAATGCAGCATCTTGATGATGGTCTGGGTTTGACGAGCCATTCAACATTTTTATTTCCAGTAAGTATTTGGAACGGATTTCTTTACAGGAGCTTGGTCCCTAAGGTGATTTCAACGTGATCAGCAGTGCACTGTGCAGCACAGGGCCCTCTTGTCATTAAGCCTGCAGGTGTGGTCTGACAATGGATGATAACATACCTTCAGGCTGAGCCAGCTGCTGAAGGTGACAGAGTTTTCAATGTGAATCTCTAGTTTTGCACTGTCCAACAAATGGAAACATTTTCTCAATGTCGTCCATCAATTGGACAATTCGATCTTACTAAAGTGTGAAACAAGGTTACTCATCGAGATCCATCACAGCATGGTTTGGGAACAGCTCCATCCAAAACAGCAAAAAATTGTAGAGAATTGTGGACACAGCCCATATCATCACACAAACCAACCTCCCTTGCATTGACTCCATCAACATTTTGCGCTGCTTTGGCAAGGCAACCAGCATAATCAAGGAAGAGTCTCACCCCGTCACTCCCTCTTTGCCCCTCTCCTATCAGGCAAGAAGTGCAGAAGTGTGAAAATGCACGCCTCCAGATTCAGGGACAATTTCTTTCCAGCAGTTATCAGGCAACTGAACCATCCTATCAACAACCTGGGAACAGCCCTGAGCTACTATCCACCTCATTGAGGCCCTCGGACTATATTTAATTGGACTTTACTCGGCTTTATCTTTACGTTATTCACGTTATCATGCATCTGTACACTGTGGATGGCTTGATTGTAATCATGTATCTTTCCGTTAACGATTTAGCACGTAAGAAAAGCTTTTCAGTCTACCTCGGTACATGTGACAATAAACTAAACTAAATTCAGCACGTGTTGATGATACCTTCTTTTAGTCTATGTTTGTAACCAGGCAGTTGCACAACTGTCTTACATTTCTTACATGACTCGCCATCAAATTCTCATGATGCTTCTTGGAATACTTTGCTACATTAAAGATAATTTATAATTACAAACCATTCCTGTTGTACGAAAACCAGCTTTATGGATACCCATACATATGAACAAGCTCCCATAATATTAAATTCAAAAATCGGAAGTTTGTATACACGTTCGTTTTGATGACCAGCATAACTAGTTTCTGGAGTCTGAAGAAGGGTCTTAACCCATAAAGTTACCCATTCCTTCTCTTCAGAGATGCTGCCTGTCACACTGAGTTACTCCAGCATTTTGTGTCTATCTTTTCATTGCATCTGCAATTCCTTCCTACAAATAACTAGTTTCCTTTCACTCTTTCCACTTTTTGTAATTGTTATTTCTTAGCAGTCTTGTGTATCTTTGATGCTATGGAGGTGTGGTGAGCACATTGAGAGAAGTTCCTGCACTTTCCAACATGGACAATATCATTTATGGATCTATTTTTGTAAAAATGGAACCTGGTCGTTAGGGATATGATTTAAGGTTACTCAAAATCAAAACATAAAGGAAAAAAGTTGTTACAAAATTTGAATGCAGTTTTAGGACACTGGCTGTTAATCAAATTGTGGCTTTCAGAAGATCATTGGATCATTATTTGAGAGAAAAATAAATTGGGGGTTACGTTGTGAGGACTAGTAAGTGAAACTGGCTGTACCATTCTTACAGCAAGCATGTGTGGATTCAGAATGAAGTATAGTTTATTCTGTGTTGTTATCTTTCTATGCTCATTACTCGTTTGTTTATTCTTTTCCTTTATGATCTAAGCCAGGGGCCTCCAAGCTTTTCAGAATGTGGGCCACATTATATATTTGTCACATTTTTGCGTGTCGTAGGAAAAAATATAATAATGTCACACACACTGACACACATATACACACACTGACACTGACACA